>CM075980.1:568963-650512 GCA_038087875.1 Malacoraja senta | reverse complement strand
TGGCAGAGAATTCCACAGATTCACAACTCTCTGGGTGAAAACGTTTTTCCTCATCTCAGTCCTAAATGGCTGACCCCTTATTCTTAAACTGTGTGACCCCTGGTTCTGGACTCCCCCAACATCGGGAACATTTTTCCTCCAGCTAGCCTGTCCGATCCCGTAATAATTGGATGTGTTTCTACACTGTGTGTCACT
Organism: Malacoraja senta; assembly: GCA_038087875.1. Taxonomy (NCBI): domain Eukaryota; kingdom Metazoa; phylum Chordata; class Chondrichthyes; order Rajiformes; family Rajidae; genus Malacoraja; species Malacoraja senta. Next base: position 650,317 of record CM075980.1, on the reverse strand, counting down.
GTATGTCATGTTGTCACTTGCAGGGCGGAGCACCAAGGCAAATTCCTTGTATGTGAATACGTGGCCAATAAACATATTCATTCATTCATACGCTTACCCCCTTGGCTTTCTGCATCACTCTCGGGATGTGGTCAGCAGTGCATGCCATGGTGTAGTAACGCACATCAGCGTATCGCAGATACTTCTGGAAGCAGGCGATCAGCAAGGTGGAGTCTGTGTCCACCCGCAGCAAGCGTTCCACAACAGACTGAAAGGCAGAGGAGAGAGTTGGAAAAGTTGCAGATAAAACCTGAAGCTTAAAACAACTGGACCACAAGATATGTGCAGGAAGGAACTGCAGCCGGATTTTCCCATCACCACCCCTCTCTGCCTTCCGCAGAGACCGTTCCCTCCGCAACTCCCTTCCCCAGGTACCTTCCCCTGCAACCGCAGGAGATGCAACACCTGTCCCTATACCTCCTCCCTCGACTCTGTCCAGGGACCCCGACAGACCTTTCAGGTTAGGCAGAGGTTCACTTGCACCTCCTCCAACCTCATCTACTGTATCCCTTGCTCAAGATGTGGACTCCTATACATCGGTGAGACCAAACGCAGACTGGGCGATCGTTTCGCAGAACACCTTCGCTACACAAGGAACTGCAGATGCTAGTTTATACTGAAGATGGACACAAAATGCCAGAGTAACTCAGCGGGTCAGGCAGCATCTGTGGAGAGAAGGGATGGGTGATGTTTCGGGTCGAGACCCTTCTTCAGACTGAAGCTGCCTGGCTGCCTGAGCCGCTGAGTTACCCCAGCACTTTGTGTCTAAACCGTGAGACACCTGTGGCCAGTGGATCGTTTACTTGGCAAGAAGTCATGAAACAAAGAACCGTACAGCACAGAAACAGGTCCTTCACCATCACTACAGTACTCTGCCTGCACGTGATCCCTATCCCTCCATTCCCTGCATATCCATGTGCCTGTCTAAAAAGCCTCTTAAACACCACTATGGTATCTGCCTCCACCCCCACCCCTGGCAGCTCGTTCCAGGCACCCACCACCCTCTGTGTAAAAAAAACCTGCCCCACACATCTCCTTTCAACTTTGCCCCTCTAGTATCTGAGTTGTCGAAGTTTGCAACAACTAAACCGCAAGGTTCCTGTGTGTGGGAGGAGGGGGGGGGGGGGGGGTTGCAGCAGGTGGAGCCACTGCCTCACAGCGCCAGAAACCCCGGTTCCATCCTGACCTTGGGTGCTGTCTGTGCGGAGTTTGCTCGTTCTCCCTGTGACCATGTGGGTTTCCTCCGGGTGCTCTGGTTTCTTCCCACACTCCCAAAGGCGTGCGGGTTTGTAGGTCAGTCGGCCCTCTGTCAATTGCCCCCTGGTGTGTAGGGAGTGGGTGAGTAAATGGGATAATGTGAACGGGGTGATCGATGGTCAGCGTGGACTCGACGGGCCGAAGGGCCTGTTTGCATGCTGTATCTCTAAATTAAACTAAACTTTTCTAACTTCTCGTGACGGGTCACAGAGCAGAAAAGTGAGATATTCCCCCCCCCACAGATGCTGCCCGACCTGCCGTGGGGTTTCAGCATTGTCTGCTTTTGTTTCAGGGGCAGGTCATGTTAGTAAGAACTAGTGTGAATGGGCGATCGGCAGTCGGCATGGCCCGGGTAGGCCGATCACCTTCCAAACTGTACAGTTGCCGCCTTACAGCGAATGCAGCGCCGGAGACCCGGGTTCCATCACGACTACGGGCGCTGTCTGTACGGAGTTTGTACGTTCTGCCCGTGACCTGCGTGGGTTTCCTCCTGATGCACAGGTTTGTAGGTTAATTGGCTTGGTATAAATGTCCCTAGTGGGTGTATGATAGTGTTAGTGTGCGGGGATCGCTGGTCGGCACGGACCCGGTGGGCTGAAGGGCCTGTTTCCGCGCTGTATCTCTAAACTAAACTAAACTAAAGGCGCTGGGATGGATTGAGGTGGGGTGTGTAACGGGCGAGACAGGACAGCCCCAGGTTGGAGCCAGATTCAGCACGGCTCTAACCTCAACCACTCCCCACCCGTACATCTCGGTCAGGTCTCTTGCAGAGAAGAGCAAACACAAACCATCAGCGTTTATTCCTGGCTGCCTCCGCCCTTATCACCCGACCACTAAACCATGCGGCACACACACACACACACAGCAGCTTAGTTTCCAGCTACAGCTGCGCTGAGCAACCGTGGAAATATTCTCTCAACAGATGGCAGATCATTTCTTAAAGAGCGCTGATACGCTCCCAAGATATTGCCCTTTCTATGATCACTCTGTGGGCAGCCGATAAATATCAGCATATCCCCGCGAGATCTGTAAACGGCAACATCATTCATGTCCCTACACCCGCACATGTCCAGGGACCCACACAAATAGTCCCACAGTATCCCCGCTAACCCAACCCCTACAGATGCACCGAGCTACACACTGTCAATGGATTGATTCTAATCATGTGTAGCAAGGAACTGCAGGTGCTGGTTTAAATCGAAGGCAGACACAAAATGCTGGAGTAACTCAGCAGGACAGGCAGCATCTCTGGAGAGAAGGAGTGGGTAGACCAGTCTGAAGTAGGGTCTCGACCCGAAACGTCGCCCATTCATTCTCTCCAGAGATGCTGCCTGTTACCCCATAATTTTGTGTCCTCAGATATGGTGCCCAAAATTGCTCACAATATTCCAAATGCAGCTTTACCAGCGTCTTATAGAGCCTCAGCGTTATATCAGCGGGTGAGGCAGCATCTCGGGAGAGATGGAATGGGTGACGTTTCAGAAACGTCGTCCAATCCTTCTCTCCAGAGCTGCTGCTTGTCCCGCTGAGTTACTCCAGCATTTTGTGTTTACCTTCGATTGTAATCATGCATTGTCTTCCCGCTGACTCGTCAGCACGCATCAAAAAGCTTTTCACTGTACCTCGGTACACGTGACAATAAAAACTAAACTGAACGGTAGACAGCACACCGAGGTGTGACATCACGCTTTGGTGTTCCAGGGGGAGGGAGAAGCCATGAGACGGAGAGAACTGGACAAGGAACGTCAGTGCAAAGGCATTGGCACACGAAGGCACGACCACCAGTGTTGGCGCGGTTAACAACTGGTGAAGATCGCTCTGGGGGCCAGAGTTATGGCCTGTCCCACTTGGCGATTTTTTCGGCAACTGCCTGCGACATATCACTGTCGCCGAAAGATTTTGAACATTTCAAAATCCAGGGGCGACAAAAAAAATGTAGCGACACTTGAAAAAAACACCGGGCGTCAAACGTCATCACGCTGCGAATGTTTCGGTGACCTGATATACGTCAGTCAATGATGCCGGCAGTCGCCGAAAACATCGCCAAGTGGGACCGGCCCTTTAGAGTGTACAATTCTCGGCGGTTAGCAAGGTTAGAACACAGATCAAATAACTGCAGGAACGGGCCCTTTGGCCCACAATGTTGGTGTCCAACATGATGCCAAGTTAAAGGGTGGCAGAGTGGGCATCAGTAGTTGCCGCCTCACAGCGCCGGAGACTCCGGCTTCGATCCTGACTACGGGTGCTGTCTGTGCGGAGTTTGCACGTTCTCCCAGTGACCTGCGTGGGTTTCCTCCCACATCCCAAAGACCTGCAGGTTTGTAGGTTAATTAGCTGATGTAAATTGTCCCTAGTGTGTGTAGGAGAGTGTTAGTGTTAGTGTACGGGGTGATCGCTGGTCGGCGCAGTCTCGGTGGGCCGAAGGGCCTGTATCTCCAAAATCTAAAGGCCGACAAACACCGCCCACACTTCATCCCCTCAGGTTCGTGCTCCAGGGAGCAAGGCAAGGACATCAGAATCACAACTCACCTTCAGCAGCTCCACGGGGAAGACACACGAACTATCGCCCGCACCTTGGACAAGTGGGCTCCTTCCTTCCGTCTGGATAAACCTCATCATCGTGTACACAGACAGTCTCTGGATGGACAATGCACAACGTCAATCACAGCAACACACCATCACTATGTCGGGACGGAGATCAAGTTGTCAAGCTGATTTTAGGAGCAAAGAGGTCCTACTGCAGTTGTACAGGGCCCTGGTGAGACCGCACCTGGAGTATTGTGTGCAGTTTTGGTCTCCCAATTTGAGGAAGAACATTCTTGCTGTTGAGGGAGTGCAGCGTAGGTTTACCAGGTTAATTCCCGGGATGGCGGGACTGACATAGGGGACTAACGAATGGGTCGACTGGGCTTGGATTCACTGGAATTTAGAAGGGTGAGAGGGGATCTTATAGAAGCGTAAAATTCTTAAGGGATTGGACAAGCTAGATGCAGGAAAAATGTTCCCCATGTTGGGGGAATCCAGAACCAGGGGTCACAGTTTAAGAATAAGGGGTAGGCTATTTAGGACTGAGATGAGGAAAACCTTTTTCACCCAGAGAGTTGTGAATCTGTGGAATTCTCTGCCACAGAAGGCAGTGGAGGCCGATTCACTGGATGTTTTCAAGAGAGAGTTAGATTAAGCTCTTAGGGCTAACGGAATCAAGGGATATGGGGAGAAGGCAGGAACAGGGTACTGATTCTGGATGATCAGTCATGATCATATTAAATGTTGGTGCTGGCTCGAAGGGCCGAATGGCCTACTCCTACACTTATTGTCTATGTTTCTATAAGTTGTTTGAGTTGAGTCAGGGCGGCATGGTGGAGCAGCGGTAGAGTTGCTGCCTCACAGCACCAGAGACATGGGTTCGATCCTGACTATGGGTGCTGCTTGTACGGAGTTTGCACGTTCTCCCTGTGACCTGTGTGGGTTTTCTCCAGGTGCTCAGGTTTCCTCCCACACTCCAAATATGTGCAGGTTTGTAGGTTCATTGGCTTTGTATAATTGTAACTTGTCCCTGGTGTGTGTGGGATAGTGTTAGTGTGCGGGGATCGCTGGTCATTGCGGACTCGGTGGGCTGAAGGGCCTGTTTCCACGCTGTATCTCTAAACTAAACTAAACTGATGTCCTTTAGAAACTTTGCAGATACAAGGAACTGCAGATGCTGGTTTACAAAAAAAAAGTCACAAAGTGCTGGAGTAACTCAGCGGGTCAGGCAGCATCTGTGGAGAACGGAGATAGATGATGTTTCAGGCTGGGACTTGGGAATACAGTCTGAAGAAGGGTCTCGACACGAAACGTCACCCATTCCTTCCCTCCAGAGATGCTGCCTGTCCCGCTGAGTTACTCCAGCATTGTGTGTCGCTTTCTTAAGACTGATGGAGTAGGGGGATTTGCCGAGGCAGCGTGAGGTGTAGATGGAGGCGATGGAAGGGGGGTTGGTTTGCGTGTGTGACGGTCTGGGCTGCGTCCATGACTCTGCAATTTCCTGCGGGTCTTGGATGGAGTTGTTCCCAAACCGTGCTGTGATGCTTCCCGGCAAGATGCTTTCCATGGCGCCTCTTCCCCGTGACCTGCGTGGGATTTCTCCGGTTTCCTCCCACACTCCAAAGACATGCAGGCTTGTGAGGATGAAAGCTGGACAAGAAAGGTAGGGACGGACAAGGGATAGCTCGAACCAGACTGAGAGCCCGACCCGGAACCTTACTTCACCATCCATGTCTCTCCAGAGATGCTGCCTGACCCATATAACCATATAACAATTACAGCACGGAAACAGGCCATCTCGGCCCTTCTAGTCCGTGCCGAACACTTACTCTCACCTAGTCCCATCTACCTGCACTCAGACCATAACCCTCCATTCCTTTCCCGTCCATATACCCATCCAATTTATTTTTAAATGATAAAATCGAACCAGCCTCCACCACTTCCACTGGAAGCTCATTCCACACAGCTACCACTTTCTGAGTAAAGAAGTTCCCCCTCATGTTACCCCTAAACTTTTGTCCTTCCAATCTCCATCCAAGACCCGCTTAGTTCCTCCAACACTGTGAGTCCTTTGGTGTAAAGCAGCATCTGCAGTCCCTTGTTTGTGCAAGAGCAGTTGCATTTGGAGAAAGCCTCCCACACTGTGAGAGCGGAGCAGGAACGGACAGGTAAGCGGCCCCTCCCTCACCTGTACACCTTCAGAATCATGGAGCATCAGGCCAAGGAGCTGCTGCACACAGGCTTGATAGCGATGCCTCATCCACATCTTGTACTTGGTCTCCGCGCTGTAGTCACCTGAAATTACACAAAACGATTCCATTATGGATCCAAGAATGGGTCGACTGGGCTTGTATTCACTGGAACTTAGAAGGATGGGAGTGAATCGTACAGAAACATATACAATTCATAAGGGATTGGACAGGCTAGATGCAGGAAAAATGTTCCCCATGTTGGGGGAGTCCAGAACCAGGGGGTCACAGTTTAAGAATAAGGGGTCGGCCATTTAAGACTGAGATGAGAAAAAACGTTTCCACTCAGAGAGTTGTGAATCTGTGGAATTCTCTGCCACTGAAGGCAGTGGAGGCCGATTCATTGGATGTTTTCAAGAGAGAGTTAGATTTAGCTCTTAGGGCTAACGGAATCAAGAGATATGGGAAAGTAGGAACTGGGAACTGATTCTGGATGATCAGCAATGATCATATTGAATGGCGGTGCTGGCTCGAAGGGCCAAATGGCCTACTCCTGCACTTAATTTCTATCTTTCTATGGCCCCTGTAGATTTCTTCAACCTGCACAAATAATCCAGGAATAACCTTTCTTTCGCAGAACTTCACATCCAATGAAGTGCGGGAGCCGCTACCTCCCAAGGAGATGTCAGAGCCTGTGACTTGAGGACTACAATCTCAAACAAAGCAGAGTGTCCACACTGAAGGGTCTCGACCAGAACTTCACATCCAATGAAGTGCGGGAGCCGCTACCTCCCAAGGAGATGTCAGAGCCTGTGACTTGAGGACTACAATCTCAAACAAAGCAGAGTGTCCACACTGAAGGGTCTCGACCAGAACTTCACATCCAATGAAGTGCGGGAGCCGCTACCTCCCAAGGAGATGTCAGAGCCTGTGACTTGAGGACTACAATCTCAAACAAAGCAGAGTGTCCACACTGAAGGGTCTCGACCAGAACTTCACATCCAATGAAGTGCGGGAGCCGCTACCTCCCAAGGAGATGTCAGAGCCTGTGACTTGAGGACTACAATCTCAAACAAAGCAGAGTGTCCACACTGAAGGGTCTCGACCAGAACTTCACATCCAATGAAGTGCGGGAGCCGCTACCTCCCAAGGAGATGTCAGAGCCTGTGACTTGAGGACTACAATCTCAAACAAAGCAGAGTGTCCACACTGAAGGGTCTCGACCAGAACTTCACATCCAATGAAGTGCGGGAGCCGCTACCTCCCAAGGAGATGTCAGAGCCTGTGACTTGAGGACTACAATCTCAAACAAAGCAGAGTGTCCACACTGAAGGGTCTCGACCAGAACTTCACATCCAATGAAGTGCGGGAGCCGCTACCTCCCAAGGAGATGTCAGAGCCTGTGACTTGAGGACTACAATCTCAAACAAAGCAGAGTGTCCACACTGAAGGGTCTCGACCAGAACTTCACATCCAATGAAGTGCGGGAGCCGCTACCTCCCAAGGAGATGTCAGAGCCTGTGACTTGAGGACTACAATCTCAAACAAAGCAGAGTGTCCACACTGAAGGGTCTCGACCAGAACTTCACATCCAATGAAGTGCGGGAGCCGCTACCTCCCAAGGAGATGTCAGAGCCTGTGACTTGAGGACTACAATCTCAAACAAAGCAGAGTGTCCACACTGAAGGGTCTCGACCAGAACTTCACATCCAATGAAGTGCGGGAGCCGCTACCTCCCAAGGAGATGTCAGAGCCTGTGACTTGAGGACTACAATCTCAAACAAAGCAGAGTGTCCACACTGAAGGGTCTCGACCAGAACTTCACATCCAATGAAGTGCGGGAGCCGCTACCTCCCAAGGAGATGTCAGAGCCTGTGACTTGAGGACTACAATCTCAAACAAAGCAGAGTGTCCACACTGAAGGGTCTCGACCAGAACTTCACATCCAATGAAGTGCGGGAGCCGCTACCTCCCAAGGAGATGTCAGAGCCTGTGACTTGAGGACTACAATCTCAAACAAAGCAGAGTGTCCACACTGAAGGGTCTCGACCAGAACTTCACATCCAATGAAGTGCGGGAGCCGCTACCTCCCAAGGAGATGTCAGAGCCTGTGACTTGAGGACTACAATCTCAAACAAAGCAGAGTGTCCACACTGAAGGGTCTCGACCAGAACTTCACATCCAATGAAGTGCGGGAGCCGCTACCTCCCAAGGAGATGTCAGAGCCTGTGACTTGAGGACTACAATCTCAAACAAAGCAGAGTGTCCACACTGAAGGGTCTCGACCAGAACTTCACATCCAATGAAGTGCGGGAGCCGCTACCTCCCAAGGAGATGTCAGAGCCTGTGACTTGAGGACTACAATCTCAAACAAAGCAGAGTGTCCACACTGAAGGGTCTCGACCAGAACTTCACATCCAATGAAGTGCGGGAGCCGCTACCTCCCAAGGAGATGTCAGAGCCTGTGACTTGAGGACTACAATCTCAAACAAAGCAGAGTGTCCACACTGAAGGGTCTCGACCAGAACTTCACATCCAATGAAGTGCAGGAGCCGCTACCTCCCAAGGAGATGTCAGAGCCTGTGACTTGAGGACTACAATCTCAAACAAAGCAGAGTGTCCACACTGAAGGGTCTCGACCAGAACTTCACATCCAATGAAGTGCGGGAGCCGCTACCTCCCAAGGAGATGTCAGAGCCTGTGACTTGAGGACTACAATCTCAAACAAAGCAGAGTGTCCACACTGAAGGGTCTCGACCAGAACTTCACATCCAATGAAGTGCGGGAGCCGCTACCTCCCAAGGAGATGTCAGAGCCTGTGACTTGAGGACTACAATCTCAAACAAAGCAGAGTGTCCACACTGAAGGGTCTCGACCAGAACTTCACATCCAATGAAGTGCGGGAGCCGCTACCTCCCAAGGAGATGTCAGAGCCTGTGACTTGAGGACTACAATCTCAAACAAAGCAGAGTGTCCACACTGAAGGGTCTCGACCAGAACTTCACATCCAATGAAGTGCGGGAGCCGCTACCTCCCAAGGAGATGTCAGAGCCTGTGACTTGAGGACTACAATCTCAAACAAAGCAGAGTGTCCACACTGAAGGGTCTCGACCAGAACTTCACATCCAATGAAGTGCGGGAGCCGCTACCTCCCAAGGAGATGTCAGAGCCTGTGACTTGAGGACTACAATCTCAAACAAAGCAGAGTGTCCACACTGAAGGGTCTCGACCAGAACTTCACATCCAATGAAGTGCGGGAGCCGCTACCTCCCAAGGAGATGTCAGAGCCTGTGACTTGAGGACTACAATCTCAAACAAAGCAGAGTGTCCACACTGAAGGGTCTCGACCAGAACTTCACATCCAATGAAGTGCGGGAGCCGCTACCTCCCAAGGAGATGTCAGAGCCTGTGACTTGAGGACTACAATCTCAAACAAAGCAGAGTGTCCACACTGAAGGGTCTCGACCAGAACTTCACATCCAATGAAGTGCGGGAGCCGCTACCTCCCAAGGAGATGTCAGAGCCTGTGACTTGAGGACTACAATCTCAAACAAAGCAGAGTGTCCACACTGAAGGGTCTCGACCAGAACTTCACATCCAATGAAGTGCGGGAGCCGCTACCTCCCAAGGAGATGTCAGAGCCTGTGACTTGAGGACTACAATCTCAAACAAAGCAGAGTGTCCACACTGAAGGGTCTCGACCAGAACTTCACATCCAATGAAGTGCGGGAGCCGCTACCTCCCAAGGAGATGTCAGAGCCTGTGACTTGAGGACTACAATCTCAAACAAAGCAGAGTGTCCACACTGAAGGGTCTCGACCAGAACTTCACATCCAATGAAGTGCGGGAGCCGCTACCTCCCAAGGAGATGTCAGAGCCTGTGACTTGAGGACTACAATCTCAAACAAAGCAGAGTGTCCACACTGAAGGGTCTCGACCAGAACTTCACATCCAATGAAGTGCGGGAGCCGCTACCTCCCAAGGAGATGTCAGAGCCTGTGACTTGAGGACTACAATCTCAAACAAAGCAGAGTGTCCACACTGAAGGGTCTCGACCAGAACTTCACATCCAATGAAGTGCGGGAGCCGCTACCTCCCAAGGAGATGTCAGAGCCTGTGACTTGAGGACTACAATCTCAAACAAAGCAGAGTGTCCACACTGAAGGGTCTCGACCAGAACTTCACATCCAATGAAGTGCGGGAGCCGCTACCTCCCAAGGAGATGTCAGAGCCTGTGACTTGAGGACTACAATCTCAAACAAAGCAGAGTGTCCACACTGAAGGGTCTCGACCAGAACTTCACATCCAATGAAGTGCGGGAGCCGCTACCTCCCAAGGAGATGTCAGAGCCTGTGACTTGAGGACTACAATCTCAAACAAAGCAGAGTGTCCACACTGAAGGGTCTCGACCAGAACTTCACATCCAATGAAGTGCGGGAGCCGCTACCTCCCAAGGAGATGTCAGAGCCTGTGACTTGAGGACTACAATCTCAAACAAAGCAGAGTGTCCACACTGAAGGGTCTCGACCAGAACTTCACATCCAATGAAGTGCGGGAGCCGCTACCTCCCAAGGAGATGTCAGAGCCTGTGACTTGAGGACTACAATCTCAAACAAAGCAGAGTGTCCACACTGAAGGGTCTCGACCAGAACTTCACATCCAATGAAGTGCGGGAGCCGCTACCTCCCAAGGAGATGTCAGAGCCTGTGACTTGAGGACTACAATCTCAAACAAAGCAGAGTGTCCACACTGAAGGGTCTCGACCAGAACTTCACATCCAATGAAGTGCGGGAGCCGCTACCTCCCAAGGAGATGTCAGAGCCTGTGACTTGAGGACTACAATCTCAAACAAAGCAGAGTGTCCACACTGAAGGGTCTCGACCAGAACTTCACATCCAATGAAGTGCGGGAGCCGCTACCTCCCAAGGAGATGTCAGAGCCTGTGACTTGAGGACTACAATCTCAAACAAAGCAGAGTGTCCACACTGAAGGGTCTCGACCAGAACTTCACATCCAATGAAGTGCGGGAGCCGCTACCTCCCAAGGAGATGTCAGAGCCTGTGACTTGAGGACTACAATCTCAAACAAAGCAGAGTGTCCACACTGAAGGGTCTCGACCAGAACTTCACATCCAATGAAGTGCGGGAGCCGCTACCTCCCAAGGAGATGTCAGAGCCTGTGACTTGAGGACTACAATCTCAAACAAAGCAGAGTGTCCACACTGAAGGGTCTCGACCAGAACTTCACATCCAATGAAGTGCGGGAGCCGCTACCTCCCAAGGAGATGTCAGAGCCTGTGACTTGAGGACTACAATCTCAAACAAAGCAGAGTGTCCACACTGAAGGGTCTCGACCAGAACTTCACATCCAATGAAGTGCGGGAGCCGCTACCTCCCAAGGAGATGTCAGAGCCTGTGACTTGAGGACTACAATCTCAAACAAAGCAGAGTGTCCACACTGAAGGGTCTCGACCAGAACTTCACATCCAATGAAGTGCGGGAGCCGCTACCTCCCAAGGAGATGTCAGAGCCTGTGACTTGAGGACTACAATCTCAAACAAAGCAGAGTGTCCACACTGAAGGGTCTCGACCAGAACTTCACATCCAATGAAGTGCGGGAGCCGCTACCTCCCAAGGAGATGTCAGAGCCTGTGACTTGAGGACTACAATCTCAAACAAAGCAGAGTGTCCACACTGAAGGGTCTCGACCAGAACTTCACATCCAATGAAGTGCGGGAGCCGCTACCCTCCCAAGGAGATGTCAGAGCCTGTGACTTGAGGACTACAATCTCAAACAAAGCAGAGTGTCCACACTGAAGGGTCTCGACCAGAACTTCACATCCAATGAAGTGCGGGAGCCGCTACCTCCCAAGGAGATGTCAGAGCCTGTGACTTGAGGACTACAATCTCAAACAAAGCAAGAGTGTCCACACTGAAGGGTCTCGACCAGAACTTCACATCCAATGAAGTGCGGGAGCCGCTACCTCCCAAGGAGATGTCAGAGCCTGTGACTTGAGGACTACAATCTCAAACAAAGCTGTAACTCCGCTGCCGTGGCAACGGGGCCTTTATGGCCAAGTTGAGTCTGCATTTTGAACAAGTTTGGGCTTGCAGGGTACGATGGCAGGGGAAGCGTGGCGACTCTTGTGTACAGCCTCAGTGTAATCCACTGTACTACTCTCTTGTACTTGAATATTATTGTGCTTGTGTAGAGTCAGATTTTTGTTGAACTGCAGAAAAAAGGATTTTCACTGTAGCTCGGTTAGGGTTAGCATCGACCATTGACAAAGCACTCATGCCTACTCCAGCGCTGCTGCAGCAATGCAGATCTCCCTCATCCCTGCACCCCTAACCACGTGGGGATGCTTCAGTCAATGCAGAGCTCCCTCTTATGGCAGCAACCTCCCTCAACGCCACACGTGCAAGTTGTTTACCAAGGGGACCACACTGTGATCACCTGGCTCATTCCCTGGCCTTTAGTCACTGGACATGCCGCCCAGCTGAAGTCACTGCGACAAGACTCGGATGCCTTGCAACCCATGCACTAACAACTACAAAATGCAGCAGGTGGCAGAAAGCAGGGAATGCTGAACATAGTCAGCAGGTCAGGCAGCATCCGTAGAAAGTGAGGGACAACGTGAAATGTTGATGGCCTGATCAACAGGTGTAGGTTCTGGTGTAGACAATAATGCTGGAGGATCCATGGAGAGAAGGAATAGGCGACGTTTCGGGTCGAGACCCTTCTTCATACTGATGTCGGGGAGGGGGGAAAGAAAGGAAGAGGCGGAGACAGTAGGCTTGTGGGAGAGCTGGGAAGGGGGAGGTTGAGAGGGGGGCCTGGATACAGACCCGGGTTCGATCCAGACTACGGGTGCTGTCTGTACGGAGTTTGTACGTTCTCCCCGTGACCTGCGTGGGGTTTCTCCGGGTGCTCCGGTTTCTCTCTACACTCCAAAGACGTACAGGTTTGTAGGTTAATTGGCTTGGTATAAAATGTAAATTGTCCCTAGTGTGTGTGTAAGATAGTGTTAATGTGCAGGGATCGTTGGTTGGCCCCGACTCGGTGGGCCGAAGGGCCTGTTTCCATGCTGTATCTGTAAACTAGACTAAACTAAAGCCAATCGAAACATCAGGGGCATCTTCCCCACTGGCCTGTTTATCGGTGGCGAGTGGCAACTACTCTCCATTGTCCCGGTAGCCAGGAGCTGCTGACCACATGGACTGGAGCAGTGACCCCAATACCTGGGCCCAGGTGAGAACACGTACCTGACATGGCCTCATCTTCTCCGGGCAACTGTCCAACAAACAGATCTCCTCGCTGCAGCAAGGTGCAAAACAACCTGCCGCAGGTGCGGATGGCTTCAAGGGTATCGGCCTCTTCCTCAGCCTGATGGGGAGAGCAGAGAAACCCGTCGGGCAAAGTCATTCTCGCCAACCCTTGATTTAGTTTAGAGATACAGTGCGGAATTTGTCCCTTCGGCTCACCGAATCTGCACCGACCAGTGACCCCCGCACATTAACACAAGCCTACACACACCAGGGAGAATTTATAACCAGATACTAACCCAAGCCAATTAACCTACCAACCTGTACGTCTTTGGAGTGTGGGAGGAAACCGAAGATCTTGGAGAAAACCCACGTAGTCACAGGGAGAACATGCAAACTTCGTACGGACAGCACCCGTAATCAGGATGGAACCCGGGTCTCTGGCCCTGCAAGCACTGTAAGGCAGCGACTCTAACAAGTTAAATTTGAGCGGTCGGTTAATAGTTTAGTGCAGCTGCTGCCTCACAGCGCCAGAGATTCGGGTTCGATCCCGACTATGGGTGCTGTCTGTGAGGTGTTTGTACGTTCTCCCTGTGACCGTGTGGGTTTTCTCCGGGTGCTCCGGTTTCCTCCCACACTCCAAAGACGTAAAGATACGTAGGTAGATTGTCTTCGGAGTGTGTGTAGGGTAGTGTTAGTGTGCGGGGATCGCTGGTCAGTGCGGACCTGGTGGGCCGAAGGGTCTGTTTCCACGCTGTATCTCAGAAGTCAAAAGTAAAGGCCCTGTCCCACTTTCCCGAGTTACACAAACTTTCCCGCGTTTTTCCCTTGATTCGAACTCGGGGAATGTCAGTAGCGAGTCCGTAGGAGTCCGTAGATGTTTTGTAGCGGCTCGTAATGCCAGCCGTAGGAACTCGGGTTTTCAGGTAAAGGCCCTGTCCCACTTTCCCGAGTTACTCACGAACTCTCCCGAGTTTTCCCCTTGATTCGAACTCGGAGAATTACGGTAATAGACGTCCGTAGGTACTCGGGGCTATTTTTTTAAACTCGTGGACATTTTTCAACATGTTGAAAAAACGTCCCGATTTACTTGATGCTCCGAGTTCCTACGGTTGGCATTACGAGCCGCTACGAAATATCTACGGACGCCTACGGACTCGCTACCGACATTCCCCGAGTTCGAATCGAGGGGAAAACTCGGGAGAGTTCGTGTGATAGCCCTGTCCCACGGTGCGAGTTCATTCCAAGAGCACTCCCGAGTTTAAAAAAAATCAAACTCGTGGTAAGCATGGAGAATGAACGTAGCGGGTACGTCGGAGCTCGGGGACGTCTCTTAGCGGCTCGTAACGCTAACGGCAGGTACTCGGGAAACGCGGTAAGCTCGGGAAGACTCGTGAAGATTTTTCAACATGTTGAAAAAATGTCCACGAGAGCCCCGAGTACCTACGAGCGGCTATTACCGTAAATCTCCGAGTTCGAATCAGGGCAAACTCAGGAGAACTCTTGGAATGAACTCGTGCAGTGGGACAGGGGTTTAACTCGGGAAAGTGGGACAGGGGCTTAAGTTGTTGCTCCAAAGGTATGTTATTGGTAAAGATCCACCGAACTTGAACATTCCTGATGCCCCTCAACCCCCAGGAACTCCACCTCCCCCCCTCCCCCCCTCCCGCGGCGCTCCCTCACCCCCTCCCCCCCTCCTACGGCGCTCCCTCACTCCCCCCTCCCTCCCCCCTCCCGCGGCGCTCCCTCACTCCCTCCCCCTCCCCGCGGCGCTCCCTCACTCCCTCCCCCCCTCCTACGGCGCTCCCTCACTCCCCCCTCCCTCCCCCCTCCCCTCCCCTCCCTCCCGCGGCGCTCCCTCCCTCCCCCCTCCCGCGGCGCTCCCTCACTCCCCCCCCCCCCCGCGGCGCTCCCTCACCTCCAGCGCCTCCAGGATGTCGAGCACCGCATTGGCGTTGCCCCTGCTGTCCAGCACCAGACGCAGGCGGGCGGCCAGCGGCACCACGGGCCCGGGCCCTGTCTGTGTCTGTGTCCAGGCCCCGCTCTCAACCTCCATCATGGGCGCCGCCATCTTGCCCCTTGTGCCCGCCCTCACGTGGGTGCGCCGGACCAATGGGAGGGCGGAGTGAGGGGGTGTGCGGGTCATGGAGGGGTGAGGGGTGACGGGGTCATGGTGGTGTTGATGCAGCTGGTGCTGGTGCTGCTGGTGGGCTGCTGGTGCTGGTGCTGGTGTTGGTGCTGGTGCTGGTGCTGGTGCTGGTGCTGGTGCTGGTGTTGGTGCTGCTGGTGGGCTGCTGGTGCTGGTGTTGGTGCTGCTGGTGGGCTGCTGGTGCTGGTGCTGGTGCTGGTGCTGGTGCTGGTGCTGGTGCTGCTGGTGGGCTGCTGGTGCTGGTGCTGGTGTTGGTGCTGGTGCTGGTGCTGGTGCTGGTGTTGGTGCTGCTGGTGGGCTGCTGGTGGGCTGCTGGTGCTGGTGTTGGTGCTGCTGGTGGGCTGCTGGTGCTGGTGCTGGTGCTGGTGCTGGTGCTGGTGCTGTTGGTGCTGCTGGTGGGCTGCTGGTGGGCTGCTGGTGCTGGTGTTGGTGCTGCTGGTGGGCTGCTGGTGCTGGTGCTGGTGCTGGTGCTGCTGGTGGGCTGCTGGTGCTGGTGCTGCTGGTGCTGGTGCTGCTGGTGTTGGTGCTGCTGGTGCGCTGCTGGTGCTGGTGCTGCTGGTGTTGGTGCTGCTGGTGGGCTGCTGGTGCTGCTGGTGTTGGTGCTGCTGGTGGGCTGCTGGTGCTGGTGCTGGTGCTGCTGGTGGGCTGCTGGTGCTGGTGCTGGTGCTGCTGGTGGTGGGCTGCTGGTGCTGCTGGTGTTGGTGCTGCTGGTGGGCTGCTGGTGCTGGTGTTGGTGCTGCTGGTGGGCTGCTGGTGCTGGCCTTGGCCATTGTGCAGATGCCGCTTTCCACCGACCCATTGCTTCTCTCCAGAGATGCTGCCTGTCCATCTGAGTTACTCCAGCACCTTCGGTGTGTACCAGCATCTGCAGTTCCTTCCAACACACACACACACAACGCTGGAGTAACACAGCGGGACAGGCAGCATCCCTGGAGATTCTCCAGCATTGTGTGTGTAACTTCTGGCAGGGTTATTATCAGCTGCCTGGAGCAGCTTCACACAGGCTCTGGAACAATGCACACAAATATAAAACCATGCAGAAATAAATGTACAAAATGTAATCAGTTTTACAGCATGGAAACAGGCTCTTCAGCCCAACTTGTCTATGCCGGCCAACATGCCCCATCTAATTCAGTTTATTGTCACGTGTACCGAGGTACAGTGAAAAGGCTTTTGTTGCGTGCTATCCAGACAGCGGAAAGACAACACATGATTACAATCGAGCCGCCAGTGTAGATACAGAATAAAGGGAATAATATTTAGTGGAAGATAAAGTCTAGTGGGGGCAACACGGTGACGCAGTGGGTAGAGTAGCTGCCTCACGACGCCAGAGACCCGGGTTCGATCCTGACCACGGGTGCGGTTGTACGGAGTTTGTACATTCTCACCGTGACCTGCGTGGGTTTTCTCCAGGTGCTCTGGTTTCCTCCCACGCTCCAGACAAACAGGTTTGTCCTTACGTCGTTCCTAGTGTGTAGGATATTGCTAGTGTGCAGGGATCACTGGTTGGTGCGGACTCAGTGCCCGGAGGGCCTGTTTTCATGCTGCATCTCTAAAGTCTAAAGTGTACTGAGGTACAGTAAAATCCTTTTTTGTTGCGTGCTATCCAGTCAGTGGAAATGCTATACATGATTACAATCAAGCCACCCGCAGTGTACAGATACAGGATAAACGGAATAACGTTTAGTGCAAGGTAAAGTCCGATTAAAGATAGTCCGAGACTAATGAGACTCGAGTGAGATAGTCCTCAGACTTCAGCAGTCCCACCTGCTCGCGTTGGGCCCGTATCCCTCTAAACCTTTCCTCCTCCAAAAGCGTGCAGGTTTGTTGGTTAAATGGCTTCAGTAAATTGTCCCGGGTGTGTAGGATAGCAGTGTACTGGTGATTGTTGTTCAGCACAGACTCAATGGGCTGAAGGGCCTGTTTCCTCGCCGTATCTCTAAACAAAACTATCCATGTAACCGTCCCAATGTCTTTTAGATGTTGCTATATTACCTGCCTCAACTACCTCCTCTGCCAGTAGAAACAAGGAACTGCAGATGCTGATACCAAAGATACAGACACAAAGTGCTAAAATAATTCAGTGGGTGAGGCAGCATCTATCGAACAAAGGAAATTTCCTTCGCTCCATAGATGCTGCCTCACCCGCTGAGTTTCTCCAGCATTTTTGTCTACCTTCGATTTTCCAGCATCTGCAGTTCCTTCTTAAACAGAATAATTCAGTGGGTAAGGCAGCATCTTTGGAGAAAAAGGATAGGGGACATTTCATGAATTCTGACTTTAAAAAAAATCTGGATTTTTAAGAAATACAGCACCTGTATAAAGATCGGGTGAAATATCTTTGAAATGAGTCCTCAATACCAGGTGTAGTGCATTTACAAATGTGTTAATTTATTACAATGTGGTAGCAGTGGTTTATGAATACAACTAACAACATGGAATGATTTGACAGTGTAACAGTAATTCTAAACAGCATGACTGGAGATCAGACTTTCTCTCGAGCTCTCTTTGGTGTCCGTAGTTCTCTCTGAGACATTGTCCATTTAGCCTTCACCATTTTACCGTCAGTAACATAAATACCACGGCTATTGAAACAATAACCCTTCACCTGGCTCAGCTGAAAAGAAGATTTAAAAAAACAAATGCCGACTGAGTGATCAAGAAAACGTTTATGTACAATTTTATTCTTAATCTCTTTTAGGTGATCACAAATGGATAGACCATCATTTCCAAGGACAGGGGGTTTTGGGATGTTATAACACGGTGCTATGCAAAACCATAACAAATACTGTACAACATGTACACTAAGGACTAGAGGGGGTAACTTTGCAGGAGAGATTGCATCTTTAATGTGCACATAGAGAATTAAAAATAAACATCATCACCGTAAAACAAATACTGAAACATGAAAGCGTCATGAAAAAATGTAACGAATATACAAAACATTGTATCAAAAAGTCTGTTAATAGACCGACGTCTTTTACTAGATAAGGAATGTTGAACACTAACTCCAAAGTTCAATTCCTGCAGGCTCCTGTCCAATGTCCGCGCCGTGAGAAAAAAAATATACTACCGTTAAGTTCATAACATTCATCCAACCAAATAATGGATTAACAAATACTGAACACATGCCAAAACATCCACCTTCTGAATTTAACAAATACAGGAGCACATTAAAAATGTGCCCGGAGGAAATCATATGTACAAGACAGCTAAGGTTAAACCTTAGAATTATTGTATTTTTAAAAAAGATTTACAGAATTTGGGCTGTGCATGTTACATTAACATCAAGATTCTATAATAAAATGACTCACAGAACATTTATGATGCTGGATTTGTCTATACACTAACTATGACACAATGGAGTGAACAGTGGTGGTTTGTTCAAGGGCAGTCCAGCTCAATGCAGTCAGCATGTTGTCCATTGTTGCACCAGGCAGGTAGGCAGGTAGGTAGGTAGGTGCTGGCTCAGTTGCTTTTCATGGGGGCTTTGAGCCTGACGGCGGGAGCGGTCCGCACTTGTACCTTGGCCGGCTGGCCGTCCGAGGCAGCGGTGGTCTGGACGGGGCTCTGTGGCGTGGGGGACTGTAGCTGCGGGGAGGCCGCCCCCACCTGCTGCTGCTGCTGCTGCACGACCTGCGGTGCTGCTGCCGTGGGGATCACCTGCACCGACTGGCCCGCAGCCGCCGCCTGTGTCAGCGTCAGTGTCTGCGTCTGTGCCTGGAGCGACCAACACAAGGGCATCCGTTAGACCACCAGCTTACTCCCCTCATCCCAAGGGGCGACACAGTGGCGCAGCGGGTAAAACTGCTGCCTCACAGCACCGGGGACCCAGGTTCGATTCTGAACTGTGTGGAGTTTGTGTATTATCCCCGGGGGTTTTCTCCGGGTGCTCCGGTTTCCTCCCACACGCCAAAGACATGCGGGTGTGTGGGACCTCTGTACATCGTGTGCAGGGAGTGGATGAGAAACTGGGATAACGTGGAACTAGTGTGAACCGTTGATAGATGATCGGCAGGGACCTAACTTGCTGAAGCGCCCCTCCCCACACACTAGGGGGCGACGTACAGAGGGCCAATTAACCTACACACGTCTTTGGGATGTGTTGGGGAAACCGGAGCACCCGGAGAGAACGTGCAAACTCCACACAGACAGCACTCGAGGTCTGGACGCAGTCGGGTCTCTGGCGCCGTGTGGCAGCGGCTCTACCCGCTGCGCCACATATGTACTCACCATCCAAATTCAGACCCATCAGTTAGGTGAGCAGAATATCTCCTGACACAGTAACTTGTGCTGCAAACGCTTGTTCAATTACTTTAGTTCAGTGTTGCAGTAATATAAATGTAAACTCCACCCCATTGAGCTCCCTCCACACGCTGCTGAACCCATTGCAGTTTTGTACAGTCTTTAAAGTGCTTAAACTTTGCAAGTCATCTCACAGTCCTAAATAAACTGTGATGAGGAATCAGTCTTCTTGAAGTGATAAACGGTATCGTGCCCTGGCCAGACTGCAATTTTAATGGCAATCTGTTAAGGTTTATGGTCTTTACTGGATACTCGTTTTGAATTCTGTATTTAATTTCCCAGACACTGTGATGGGATTTAGACTTCTCTCTACAGATCAGGCCTGTGGTAAATGATCCAGCGAACCCACTACTGTGCTGGAGAACATGGATAGGTGACGTTTCACAGAATGCTGGAGTAACGCAGCGGGTCAGGCAGCATCTGTGGAGAACATGGATAGGTGACGTTTCACAGAGTGCTGGAGTAACTCAGCGGGTCAGGCAGCATCTGTGGAGCGAAGGAAATGGGCAACCTTTCGGGCCGAAACCCTGAAGGAAATAGGCAACGTTTCGGGCCGAAACCCGGAAGGGTTTTCGGGCCGAAACGTTGCCTATTTCCTTCGCTCCATAGATGCTGCCGGAACATGGATAGGTGACGTTTCCCAGAGTGCTGGAGTAACTCAGCGGGTCAGGCAGCATCTGTGGAGAACATGGATAGGTGACGTTTCCCAGAGTGCTGGAGTAACTCAGCGGGTCAGGCAGCATCTGTGGAGAACATGGATAGGTGACGTTTCACAGAGTGCTAGAGTAACTCAGCGGGTCAGGCAGCATCTGTGGAGAACATGGATAGGTGACGTTTCACAGAGTGCTGGAGTAACTCAGCGGGTCAGGCAGCATCTGTGGAGAACATGGATAGGTGACGTTTCAGGTCGGGACCGTTCTTTGGGACCCTGGAGGGGATGTTGGTTAGGAGGGCAGATAAACTTATTTTACACTGCCAAACGATCTTCAGTTTGCATCGAGCATGTACGAGGGCTCCGCTTTACACCACAAGACAGCATCTCTGACAGTTCAGCAGTCTCTGGGTGCTGCCCTGGAATAACTGCCTGGCTAAACCTTGGGGGAAGCCTGACAACACAACCTTTTCACCGTGGTGTTATATGGCAAATCACTGATTCTTCATCTGAGGCACTGAAAGAGACTAGGTGCTGCAATATTGATGTAGTTCAGATTTAGAAATAGCTAGCATGGCGGTTTACTGATGGATATAAACTAAACTAAACTAGTATTGGTTTATTATTGTCATGGGTAAGATCATCATATCTTAAGGCACAAGAGCAGAATTAGGCCATTTGGCCCATCAAGTCTGCTCTACCATGCGATCATGGCTGACCTAGGTTTCCCTCACAACCCCATTCTCCCCATATCCCTTATTAATCAAGAATTAATCTCCGCTTTAAAAATACCAAATAACGGCCCCCACCACTGTCGGTGGCAGTGAATTCCACAGATTCACCACCCTCTGGCTAAAGAAGTTCCTCCTCATCTGGAGGACTTCCTTCACTGTACCAAAGTTTTGTTT
Organism: Malacoraja senta; assembly: GCA_038087875.1. Taxonomy (NCBI): domain Eukaryota; kingdom Metazoa; phylum Chordata; class Chondrichthyes; order Rajiformes; family Rajidae; genus Malacoraja; species Malacoraja senta. The sequence continues at coordinate 629,027 of CM075980.1, read as the reverse complement.
TTCATGCTATCCAGGCAATTCATACAACATCAGGCAGAGCCAAAGAGAAAATAAACAGAGTGCAGAATCGAGTGTGAAAGCCACAGAGGAAGTGCAGATTTTTAAAAAAGTGCAAGCTCCACAAGCAGGTAGATTGGTAGATTGGGAATTGGTTCTTAGCATTTGAAGGATCCATTCAGTCGTCTGATAACAGCGGGGAATAACCTGCTCCCGAATCTGGAGATAACACTTTTGCATCGTCTGCCCAAAGGGAGAGGGGAGAAGGAGGATTGACCACGGTGTGAGTGGCCCTTCATTTTGTTGGCTGCGTCCATAAGCAGTGTGAAGCGGAGGTTTGTTAGAACGAACACAGGTGCAGAAATTAAGATGGAGGCACAAGAGACAGCAGATGCTGGAATCTTGGGCAAAAGACTAAGTGCTGGAAAAAAAACTCAGCAGGCCAGGCAGTATCTATGGAGGGAATGGACAGACAATGTCCCAAACTGAATCACCTTCCGTTTATTCCCCTTTATTTTACAGCCGAGCTCCTGCAGCAATTGTATTTTGCTTCGGAAATATGAAGTTGCTTGCAGAGAATGGAACAGCTGGGGTGAGGTCTCTTTAGAGCAGAGAAAGATTAATTTAATGAAAGATTTTTTCCCCCCCAAAATACGAAAGAATAGTGGCAGAAGGATCCGTAGCCAGAAGACAAAGATTCAAACAGGGGGAAAGAGATGACTGCTGTGCAGTGAGTGATGCAGAAGGGTGGCAAAATAGATTCAACTACAACTTGCAAATGGCAGCTGGATAGGTATATAAAAGTGGAGAGGACTTAGAAACATAGACAATAGGTGAAGGAGTAGGCCATTCGGTCCTTGCAGCCAGCACCGCCATTCAATATGATCATGGCTGATCATCCAACATCAGTACCCCGTTCCTGCTTTCTCCCCATATCCCTTGATTCCGTTAGCCCTAAGAGCTAAATCTAACTCTCTCTTGAAAACATCCAGTGAATTGACCTCCACTGCCTTCTGTGGCAGAGAATTCCATAGATTCACAACTCTCTGGGTGAAAAGGTTTTTCCTTATCTCAGTCCTAAATGGCCTACCCCTTATTCTTAAACTGTGACCCCTGGTTCTGGACTCTCCCAACATCAGGACATTTTTTCCTGCATCTAGCCTGTCCAATCCCGTTAGAATTTTACACGTTTCCATAAGATCACCGCTCATCTTTTCAAATTCCATTGAATACAAGCCCAGTCGACCCATTCTTTCATCATATGACAGTCCCGCCATCCCGGGAATTAACCTGGTGAACCTACGCTGCACTCCCTCAATAGCAAGAATGTCCTTCCTCAAATTAGGAGACCAAAACTGCACACAAAACTCCAGGTGTGGTCTCACCAGGGCCCTGTACCACTGGAGTCAGACCTCCTTACTCAAATTCTCCCACTATGACTTATTGCAAAAAACAACGATGAAAGTGGAGACAGATGGAACTTTAGATATTGGTTTAGATAAAAGACACAAAGTGTAGGAGTAACTCAGCAGGTCCGGCAGTATCTCCACTTAACACGTAGATTGAAGGTGAGAGAAACAATGAGTTTATTTCAAAGTCTCGTGACGAGACTACGTGAAGAACCCGCCAGCCCGCATGTGAGTCAATACGTCGACACATGGCGCGAGATTCGGATGGGGAAATGGACGTTGGGATTCCCTTGCGATACAGGTCTCTAACATGTGATACACTGGCAAAGGCCATTTGGGCATGGTGTATAGATAGAAGAATATGGGTGTCAGCGGCTCACCTACCAGGTAGATAGAATGTAGAAGCAGACACCAGGTCTAGAAAAATTCAATGAACGGACAAAATGGATGTTAAATCAGGCAGTGTTCAAGAAGATAATATCTCGATATGGAACACCTGCGATTGATCTGTTTGCTTCAAGACTTAACAACCAGGTACCAAGGTATGTAGCCTGGCAACCAGACCCAGGGGCAGAAGCAGTAGATGCGTTTTCTATGGACCGGGGTGGTTTATGCATTTTATGCATTTCCCCCATTCTGCCTTATCGGAAGATGCTTGCAAAAGATAATTCAAGATAAGGCATCGGGAATTATAGCAGTACCTAACTGGCCCTAGTCAACCATGGTTCCCATTGAAGAAAGGACTACTCACAGACATGAACAATTGTTATTTCAGCCGGTCACTCGGGCACCTCACCCACTGCATGATCAAATTGATTTATTCATTTGCAGGATTTAAGGAGACCTTTCGAGCGAATAGGACTACCCAGTAGGCCAGCTGACCTGATCACTGCAGCTTGGCGAGATGGCACAAGGCAGTATTCTACATACATAAAACAATGTGAGGAGGATGCACACCTGAACTACTTTAAGGCAGAAGTAGCTGTTTTTTTTGGAATTTCTTTCAGTTTTGTTGTTTGAGAAGCGTCTAAGTTATAGTGCTATTAACACTGCTCGCAGTGCTTTATCATCATACCTAGTGCTTGGGGTGGGACAGCAAACTATTGGCACTCATCCATTGGTGTCTAAGTTCATGAAAGGTGTCTTTAATATGAACCCTCCAAGGCCTAGATACAATGTGAAATGTGAAAGTAGTTTTAAATTTGCTACGCAATCTGGCACCAGCTGTATCGCTGACGTTGGAACCGCTCACTCATAAATTAGTAATGCTTATGGCACTTATTTCAGCGCAAAGAGCTCAGTCTTTGCACAAACTCAGTCTGGATAACTCTGTTGTAACTGACAAGAAAGTGGTATTTTATGTGGATGATCTGATAAAGCAAAGCAGCCCAGGCGCGGTGGGGTACAGGTTAGATCTGGCAGCATACCCACCGGATCGGAGATTGTGTGTTGTTATTTATGTGAAGTAGTACATGGAGGTTACTAAAAACCTTCGAGATGAGGAAAAAGCTTTCTTCATAAGTTAGAAAAAGCCACACAAGAGAGTGTCGGTGCAGGCTATTTCAAGATGGATAAAGTATACACTGTTGGAGTGAATACTGAAATTTTCAAGTCTCACTCTACCAGGGCTGCAGGCACATCCGCAGCAAATAGAATGGAGGTTCCTCTTGATCATATTCATGCAACAGCAGCATGGTCAGATGAACACACATTTCGGTAGTTTTATAATAAATCAATTAACAGGTCTGGATAATTTGCAGATAGAATTCTGGGCAGTGTTACTTGAGACAATTGTCTGCAACCCCGAAGTAATGGGACTTTGGTCCTGTTAAGGGCAATATACATGTATGTAAAGTTAGCATCATGTATGACTGGCCTATGTTTTTTTCTTTTAACCATTTATGGTTTATCTGTGTAGTGTGTTCACATGCAGATTGGAAACCACAGAGCTTCGAAGGCTTCACGTAGTCTCATCATGCGACTTTGAAATAAAATAGAAAGATTAAACGAGAACTTACCGTTTGAAGTTTGATCTTGATTTTATGAGAAGTTGGATTGAGAGACTACGTGCCCTCCACTCCCAACCCCGAATCTCATCAAGATCATTCGGTAAGTCAAGGGTCATTAATCTTTCTATAGTTTAATTTGGTGCAAGTGGTCTGTGGTTTCATACAGTTGCTCTGAAGATTGACGCGCATGCGGGCTGGCGGGTTCTTCACATAGTCTCTCACTCCAACTTCTCATAAAATAAAGACCAAACTTCAAACAGTAAGTTCTTGTTTCATCTTTCTATTAAAGATGATGCCCGGGGCAAGTTATTTTTACACAGAGGGTGGTGGGTGCCATGAACGCACTGGCGGGGTAGTGGCTGAAGTGGATGTGGATAGGCATATAGAGGTGCAAGGAATGGAGGGATGTGGGTTGTGTGCAGGCAGATAAGTGATGATCTTGGCATCATGTCCGGCACAGACAGTGTGGGCACAAGGGCCTGTTCTTTTGCTGCATTGCTCTACCTCCTATGTTTCTATCTCTGGAGAATATGGGCAGGAATGCTTCAGGTCAATACCCTTCTTCAGACTCAAGAGTGGTTTCCTCCTGTGCTGTATGTTTCCACGGTAGACAGAAATGCTGGAGAAACTCAGCGGGTGAGGCAGCATCTATGGAGCGAAGGAAATAGGCGACGTTTCGGGTTCCCAACCCGAAGGATTAGGTGACGTTTCGGGTCTGAGGAAGGGTCTCGACCCGAAACGTCACCTATTCCTTCGCTCCATAGATGCTGCCTCACCCGCTGTGTTTCTCCAGCATTTCTGTCTACCTTCGCTTGTTCCAGCATCTGCAGTTCCTTCTTAAACACTGTACGTTTCCGCGCTCCAGAAACAGGCTCACAAGCTGCTCTCCACAATCTTCACCTCATTTCATCAAAACAGGAGCTGCAGCTCATGGGAACAAAAGGGCGGCCACTGTGGCGCAGCGGTAGAGTTGCCGCCTTACAGCGCTTGCAGCGCCGGAGACCCGGGTTCCATCCCGACTACGGGCGCTGTCTGTACGGAGTTTTGTACGTTCTCCCCGTGGGTTTTCTCCGAGATCTTCGGTTTCCTCCCACACTCCAAAGACGTGTTTGTAGGTTAATTGACTTGGTGTAAATGTAAAGTGACCCTAGTGTGTGTAGGGCAGTGTTAGTGTGCGGGGATCGCTGGTCGGTGCGGACTCGATGGGCTGAAGGGCCTGTTTCCGCGCTGTATCTCTGAAACTAAACGTAACAAACTAAAAGCAGTGTATCAGAGGCATGCAGAAGATCAACTGGCAGGGCAAGGAAAGTGCAGAGAGGAGGAAAGAAATATTGACGGCGGTGGAAACAAAGGCAAGTTTCCTCTTTGACTGGTGAAACTTGAGAGAGACTGCCAGCTGTGCAGAGATTGTAGATAGATGCTAAGAGGTGTAGGTACCTGGTGAGCAGTGGATACCATCTGCTGGAGACTTCCCACTGTCGCTTGCTGCTGAACCATTTGTGGAAGTTTGGTAACCTATTGAACAACAGCAGTTTATTGTAACCTTCAGGCACTTGGAGGAATTATCTAAGAAGGAACTGCAGATGCTGGAAAAAGCGAAGGCAGACAAAAATGCTGGAGAAATTCAGCGGGCGAGGCAGCATCTATGGAGCGAAGGAATAGGCGAAGGTAGACAAAAATGCTGGAGAAACTCAGCGGGTCAGGCAGCATCTATGGAGCGAAGGAATAGGCGAAGGTAGACAAAAATGCTGGAGAAACTCAGCGGGTAAGGCAGCATCTATGGAGCGAAGGAATAGGCGAAGGTAGACAAAAATGCTGGAGAAACTCAGCGGGTGAGGCAGCATCTATGGAGCGAAGGAATAGGCGAAGGTAGACAAAAATGCTGGAGAAACTCAGCGGGTGAGGCAGCATCTATGGAGCGAAGGAATAGGCGAAGGAAGACAAAAATGCTGGAGAAACTCAGCGGGTGAGGCAGCATCTATGGAGTGAAGGAATAGGTGACGTTTCGGGTCGAGACCCTTCCGGGTCTCGACCCGAAACGTCACCTATTCCTTCCGGGTCTCGACCCGAAACATCACCTATTCCTCCAGGGTCGAGACGTCGCCTTTTTCCTTCGCTCCATAGATGCTGCCTCACCCGCTGAGTTTCTCCAGCATTTTTGTCGACCTTGGAAGAATGATTTAGTTTCCAGAGCAGCAGGCGGTGGAGGAGAGTGTAATCGTTAAAAAGAAATAAGAGGAAATGATGAGAAGACACAAGGGGGATAGAGAAAGAAAGAGTAGTTGTGGCTGGACAGAGCAAAATCTAAGCAGAGTGTCCAACCGCACTCTGAAGAGAAGCAGTAAGAGTCAAATTCCACACCGCAGATCAGCAGAGGTAAGATGTGGAGGGAGGAATTGCAGATGGTGGTATACACCGAAGATAGACTCAAAATGCTGGAGTAACTCCAGACAGTCTGAAGAAGGGTCTCGACCCGAAACGTCACCCATTCCTTCTCCCCAGAGATGCTGCCTGTCCTGCCGAGTTACTCCAGCATTTTGCATCTATCTTTAGCAGCGGCAAGCACACACGAGCATAAACACGGCGTTAAAACAATCTGCAGCGTTAAAGCTGCGTCACTTTCTAGGTTCAATGTGTGTCTGCACAAGTAAAAGCTCAGAGGCAGAGCTGTCCTTTCAACCATCTGAAACAGAGCACAGGCTGAGTTCTCCAGCGTCAGAACAGGTTCACGACGATTATCAATACTCTCCTGGCTTCAACCAGGGAGTTCTTCACCCAGAGAGTTGTGAATCTGTGGAATTCTCTGCCACAGAAGGCAGTGGAGGCCAATTCACTGGATGTTTTCAAGAGAGAGTTAGATTTAGCTCTTAGGGCTAAAGGAATCAAGGGATGTGGGGAGAAGGCAGGAACGGGGTACTGATTTTGGATGGTCAGCCATAATCATATTGAATGGCTGTGCTGGCTCGAAGGGCCGAATGGCCTACTCCTGCACCTATTGTCTAAGTTTCTAACGAAGACGAGGAATCCCACTAGTTTAATGTCCATAATTATCACTAATTATGATGAGATTTTATCTGCAAAAACTTTCGTTAAGAAGTGCCAGGACTTCAATGTAGCCTGTGGACACAAGGAACTGCAGATGCTGGTTTACACAAAAAAGGACACAAAGTGCTGGAGTAACTCAGCGGGTCAGGCAGCATCTGTGGAGAACATGGATAGGTGACGTTTCACAGAGTGCTGGAGTAACTCAGCGGGTCAGGCAGCATCTGTGGAGGACATAGATAGGTGATGTTTCAGGTCGGTACCTTTTACAATAATGCAATAGTTAATGTGCAGGAAGGAACTGCAGATGCTGGTTTACTGGGAAGAAAGACACAAAAGTGCTGGAGTAACTCAGTGGGTCGGGCAGTATCTCTGGAGAGGTATAGGTGACATTTCGAGTCGAGACCCTTCTTGAAATGGTGGGTTAGCCTATGATGAGCGTTTGACAGCACTGGGCCTGTACTCGCTGGAGTTTAGAAGGTTGAGGGGAGATCACATTGAAACTTACAGAATAGTGAACTGCATATATAGAGTTTCCACTGGTGGGAGAGTCCAGGACCACAGGTCGTAGCCTCAGAATTAAAGGCAGTCTTTTAAAAAGGAGGCGAGGAGGAACTTCTTTAGTCAGAGTGCAGTTAATCTGTGGAACTCGTTGCCACAGATGGCTGTGGAGGCCAAGTCAGTGGATATTTTTAAGGCAGAGATAGACAAATTCTTAATTAGAACATGTGTTAGAGTTATGGGGCGAAGGCAGGAGAATGGGATTAGGAGGCAGAGATCATGATTGATTGGCGGAGTGGACTCGATGGGCCGAATGGCCTAATTCTACTCCTAGAACGTGTCAACTTGTTTACTGATCAGATGATGGTGCATTTCCAGATATACAAGCTCTGACACTGCCCAGGGGTGAAGCGGTCCCGGCTCCCAGAGTCACACATCGTGTAACAGGGTGCCCTGGACTCTGTAACGTTACCTGGAGCTGTGCCTGCATCTGCTGTGGTCCTCCCTGCTTCTGGCTCTGAGCACTCAGGAACTGTGGCTTTATCCCTGACTGCAGCTGGTTGGTATTGTACGTCACCTTCTGCTGCTGTTGCTGCTGCTGCACCGGTTGCTGCTGCTGCGACTGCACGGCAACTTGCTGCGTTATCTGCAGTGGGGCGCAAACAATAGACGCACCTTAGAACATGTCTTACCCATCTTACATATGTCTTCAGATAAATGGAGGGACACGGATCATGTGCAGGCAGAGATTCATAGGTCTTGGCATCATGTTCGGCACGGTGATAGTGGGCCGAAGGGCCTGCTCCTATGCTGTTTTCCGTCTAACGGTTTGAGAAGTTCACGGGAGGGTGCTGGAGGACATGCGGCCTACCTTCTGCTGCGCAGTGATTGCAGCAGCCTGCACTGCTGCCTGTCCCTGCGACTGGCTGGCCTTCTGCTGCTGCTGCTGCTGCTGCTGCTGCTTGAGCTTCAGAAACTGCTGCACTTGCATTTGTGATAAGTGTGACGGCATGGCAGCCTTCACCACCGTCTGCCCTCCTGCAGAGACAAGACAGTTCATTACCATGGAGCAACACATCAGCACGGGCGCTGGGATCGAGCCAGTGCTTCAACCCGCTGCAGGTAATCACTCCCTCATTCACTTTGTGCAGGAAGGAACTGTAGATGCTGGTTTAAACCAAAGATAGGCACAAAAAGCTGGAGTAACTCAGCAGGACAGGCAACACCAAAACATCACCCATTCCTTCTCTCCAGAGATGCTGCCTGTCCCGCTGAGTTACTCCTGCTTTTTGTGCCTACCCTCATTCACTTACCCCAGTTCACAACTGTAATCCCTCCATGAAACTGGTGAGCTACCAGGATGAGAAGTGTATTCTGCACTCTGCATCTTCCCCTTTGCTCTGCCTATTGTACTTGAGTTTGACTTGATTGTATTTATATGAATGATACTGGATAGTCACGTGTACCTGGGGCTACGTAGAGTGAAACGCCCTGTTGTGCGTACAACCTAGCCCGTAGACAAGTGTCGTCACGAGTTGGTGCCAACAAAGGTACACAAGTACCTGCCGCTGACGTGGCAGCGGGCCCATCTCAGTCATAGCAAGAGGAGTTGAGTATAGGAGCAAAGAGGTCCTTCTGCAGTTGTCCAGAGCCCTAGTGAGACCACACCTGGAGTATTGTGTGCAGTTTTGGTCCCCTAATTTGAGGAAGGACATTCTTGCTATTGAGGGAGTGCAGCGTAGGTTCACCAGGTTAATTCCCGGGATGGCGGGACTGTCTTATGCTGAGAGAATGAAGCGACTGGGCTTGTACACTCTGGAATTTAGAACGATGAGAGGGGATTTTATTGAAACATATAAGATTATTAAGGGTTTGGACACGCTAGAGGCAGGAAACATGTTCCCGATGTTGGGGGAGTCCAGAACCAGGGGCCACAGTTTAAGAATAAGGAGTAAGCCATTTAGAACGGAGATGAGAAAACACTTTTTCACCCAGAGAGTGGTGAGTCTGTGGAATTCTCTGCCTCAGAGGGCGGTGGAGGCCGGTTCTCTGGATGCTTTCAAGAGAGAGCTAGATAGGGCTCTTAAAGATAGCGGAGTCAGGGGATATAGGGAGAAGGCAGGAACGGGGTACTGATTGGGGATGATCAGCCATGATCACATTGAATGGCGGTGCTGACCCAAAGGGCCGAATGGCCTACTCCTGCACCTCTTGTCTATTGTCATGTGGCACGGACACAGCCCTCAGGCCCAACTTGCCCATCCAAGCAGGGAGAACGCCATCTCTCAGAGAGTTGTATAATTGTTTGTTTATTCAGTATGTGTGTATGTGTATATATACACACTCAACTCTTTTTTTCCACTCTCGTTTATTATATTAATTTACAGTGTACTATGTTTCCATATTGTGTTGTGCTGCAGCAAGTAAGAATTTCATTGTTCTATCTGGGACACATGACAATAAAACACTCTTGATTCTTGCGGCAGAAACCGCCCAGGAGGCCGCAGAGCCTCGTGGATAGACCGATGGCGGCAGATGGGGGTGCCGGTGGTCAAAGACGGGCCACGTGGGAGCCACCGTGGGGGGGTGGAAGAGAGGGAACAAAGGGGGACCTGGTGAAGGGGAACCACCATGCGGGGGGCAGGGAAGAGAGGGGACAAAGGGGGACCTGGTGAAGGGGGACCACCATGCGGGGGGCAGGGAAGAGAGGGAACAAAGGGGGACCTATTGCGGGGATTCTGTGTAACTTGGTAAGCGCCCTTTATGTTACCTTGGGAATGTAAGCAAGGAATATCACAGTGACGATAAAGCATTCATTCATTCCTTCCACCACTGGGACTCACTGACCACCACCCTCCCATTTACACTCACCGTATTTTAATCTCCTCACATTCCCACCAACCTCCCCTAGATTTTACCATCACCCACACATCAGGAGCGATTAACTATGGCCAATTAACCTACCCAGGAGCAGACCTTTGGGGGTGTAGCCAGGAGACTGTCACGCGGACATTCCACACAGGCAGCTTTGAATGCATCTTACTGGAGCTGTGAGGCAGCAGCTCTACCAGCTGCTCCACCACAAGTTATTGGCAAGTGTAATACATTTGACTATTGATTAATACAGGCCCTTCAGCTCATCGAGTCTATGCTGACCATCGATGGATCACCCGTTCACACTATCCCATCTTCACATTCACTCCCTGTACGCCAGAGGCAGTTTAAAGACACAGAATTTAGAAACATAGAAAATAGGTGCAGGAGTAGGCCATTCGGCCCTTCGAGCCTGCACCGCCATTCAATATGATCATGGCTGATCATCCAACTCAGTATCCTGTACCTGCCTTCTCTCTATACCCCCTGATCCCTTTAGCCACAAGGGTCACATCTAACTCCCTCTTAAATATAGCCAATGAACTGGCCTCAACTACCTTCTGTGGCAGAGAATTCCACAGATTCACCACTCTCTGTGTAAAAAATGTTTGTCTCATCTCGGTCCTAAAAGACTTCCCCCTTATCTTTAAACTGTGACCCCTAGTTCTGGACTTCCCCAACATCGGGAACAATCTTCCTGTATCTAGCCTGTACAACCCCTTAAGAAATGTGTAAGTTTCTATAAGATCCCCCTCAATCGTCTAAATTCTCGCACAATCCCTCTGAATGTTACTTTAGATGAAGCAAGTGGAAGAGAGACACTGCTGGTCCATTACCTGCGGATCCTTTCTGCGGCTGTCCGATGGCCATGCTGATTCCAGCCACGGTGACAGGGAGCGTGGTCACACCGGAGGATACGACCGCCGTGGGCACAGACACGACAGGAGGCTTGGTCAGCGTGACTTGAGCGGTGGCTGCAGGCTGTGCCTGAATCTGGCCTTGAGCTTGAACCTGTGACGTGGAGACTCTGGCCTGGGCAACACACAGAGAATCACAGGATCATTTCACAAAGCAAAGCCACGCAAACCTCACAAGTCCATACCTCATAAGGAGGAGCACAATCAGATCATTCAGCCCATTGAATCACGGCTGATCTCCAGTCCCTTTCCCTTCCCTCTCAACCCCATTCTCCTCCCTGCTCCCCGTATGCTTTAACATCCTAACTAATCAAGAAACTATCAATCTCCACTTTCAAAGCACCCAATAACTTGGCCTCTACATCCGTCTGTGGCAATGAATTCCACAGATTCGCCAACCAGAGTTTGGATATACAGCACGGAAACAGGCCCTTCGGCCCACCAAGTCCACGCCGACCAGCAATCACTCCGTACACTAACACTATCCTACACACTAGGGACAATTTACAATTTTTACCAAGGCCAATTAATCTACAAACCTGCAGCGACACTATATGGTTCCATGTTAGAAGCACACGCACAGCTTGTTGAAGCAGTAACTATATTGACAGTGGGGGTTTGTGATGTAAGTCCAACTTACAATGCGAGCTACAGGGAGATTGGTGACAGGTCCAGTCAGGACAGCACTCCTTTGTGTCACCTGTGCTAACTGCTGCTGCTGTTGCTGCTTCTGCTTCAGTTTTAGTAAATGATCCTAGCCAAAAGAAAATGATACAAGTCAGATAGTTCCACGAGTTTTCAATAAACGCATGCTGTTTAGTGAGAAATTCAAAGGTAGACATAAAATGCTGGAGTAACTCAGCGGGACAGGCAGCATCTCTGGAGAGAAGGAATGGGCGACGTTTCGGGTCGAGACCCTTCTTCAGACTGATGTCAGGGGAGGGGCCGGGACAAAGATAGAATGTAGGCGGAGACAGTAAAACTGGTGGGAGAACTGGGAAGGGGATGGAAAGGGAAAGCAAGGGCTATCTGAAGTTAGAGAAGTCAATGTTCATACCGCTGGGGTGTAAACTACCCTAGCGAAATATGAGGTGCTGTTCCTCCAATTTGCGCTGGGCCTCACTCTGACAATGGAGGAGGCCCAGGACAGAAAGGTCAGATTGGGAATGGGAGGGGGGGTTGAAGTGCTGGGTTGAAGTCATATCCTTGACGTGAGAGATACAGGAAACGCAGCTGAAACTGGGCATCTCCACCTTATTATTCCAGCAAAACAAGGAACTGCAGATGTTGGTTTACAAACAAAAAAGACACAAAGTGCTGGAGTAACTCAGCGGGCCAGGCAGCATCTGTGGAGAACATGGATAGGTGACGTTTCGGGTCGGGACCTTTCTTCAGACTGTTTGATGCAGGGAGGAGGAAGCTGGAAGTGAGGAGGGGCAGGTCAAATCCTGGCAAGTGATGGGTTGATCGGCAAAAAGTTGGGCAAAGGCCAGAAAAGAAGAGACAAAAAAGTGGGAGGAAAGGAGAGAAGATGCCCGAAATGTCAAGTCAAGTCACATTTATTTATATAGCACATTTAAAAAACAACTCTCGTTGGCCAAAGTGCTTTACATTTGTTATAAGAATAGCACAACAAAACAAACTACATACATATATACATGTAGCCCTCACTCAGAGGACGTCAGGAAAGGCTTGGGAGTATAGATAAGTTTTTAGTCTTGACTTAAAATAGTCGATGGAGGGGGCAGTTCTGATGGGAAGGGGGATGCTGTTCCACAGTCTAGAGGCTGCAACCACAAAGGCGCGGTCGCCCCTGAGCTTAAGCCTAGACCGTGGGATATTCAGCAACCCCAAGTTGGCCGATCTGAGGGGCCTGGAGGTGGAGTGGTGGGTGAGAAGACTTTTAATGTAGGTGGGGGCAAGCCCATTGAGGGCTTTGTAGACATGGAGGAGGATCTTGAAGTTTATACGGAACCGCACAGGGAGCCAGTGGAGAGAGGCCAGGATCGGGGTGATGTGGTCCCTTTTTCGGGTGCCCGTCAGGAGTCTCGCTGTGGCGTTTTGGACCAGTTGCAGGCGGGACAGGGAAGATTGGGTGATGCCAGTGTAAAGGGAGTTGCAGTAATCTAGGTGGGAGGAGATGAATGTGTGGATGATCTTTTCGAGGTCATCAAAGTGCAGGAATTGTATTATTTTAGCTATCGTCCGAAGCTGAAAGAAGCTAGCTTTTACCACGGCATTGACTTGTTTGTCAAATTTCAGTGCTGAGTCAAATATCATGCCAAGGTTTTGACGTGAGGTTTGAGTAGTGGGGTAAGGCTTCCAAGGCTGCCTGCTATCATTTTGATTGAGTCCGAGGGGCCGAGAAGGATGACCTCAGACTTACTCTCGTTTAGTTGGAGGAAGTTCTGGGCCATCCAACACTTTATATCCTTGAGGCAGAGGGTAAGGTTAAGCAGATTTGATTGGTTTTGGGGCTTCAGGGGGAGATAGAGTTGGTTATTGCTTGGTTATTGTGCTTCAAGGGGATGTGAAGCCAGAGGAAGGAATGTAGGTGGAAGGTGGAAGGAGGGGGAGGGAGATCACATTCGTACATGGAGCTGCGGTTCGAATCTTACCGGCAGCTTCTGCACCCCCTTCAGCTGAGCCGTGGCCTGGGACTGGGGCTGGATCTGTTGCACCTGCACGGGAGCAGTCTGCGGTTGTCTGAAGAGCTGGATCTGTGCTTGAGGAATGGGTTTCCCAGTGGTCAGCTGAATGCCTGCAGCTGAAGAATAAAATCACTTCAGCAAACTCATAATGATCACTCTGGGCGGCATCACACTCCAAACGAGTTTAAAATGGCGAGAAAAATAACGTACAAGACGGGATTGTTGGTATAAATAGCAGTCTGTAATTTTAACCTTTAATTAGCCAAGGCCAAATTTGTTTTATTGAAAAGCCAGAATGATAGCGGGGCAAATCTATCACCGTCCTGTGTTTACTGGTGCTCTGGACCATGCCACATACGTTTATTACTGCCACGTGTACCGAGGTACAGTGAAAAGCTTTGTTCTGCATGCTATATAAACAGTTGTTTACGAAGAAACTGCAGATGCTGGAAAATCGAAGGTAGACAAAAATGCTGGAGAAACTCAGCGGGTGCAGCAGCATCTATGGAGCGAAGGAAATAGGCAACGTTTCGGGCCGAAACCCTGGGTTTCGGCCCAAAACGTTGCCTATTTCCTTGGTTTCGGCCCGAAACGTTGCCTATTTCCTTGGTTTCGGCCCGAAACTTTGCCTATTTCCTTGGCTTCGGCCCGAAACGTTGCCTATTTCCTTGGTTTCGGCCCGAAATGTTGCCTATTTCCTTGGTTCGGCCCGAAACGTTGCCTATTTCCTTCGCTCCGTAGATGCTGCTGCACCCGCTGAGTTTCTCCAGCACTTTTGTCAACCTGCTATCTAAACAGATCAGATTATACTGTACATGAACCCTTCTTGAGACTGATGGAGGGGCTACCTGGGTAACATGTTTCCTGCCTCTAGTGTGTCCAAACCCTTAATAATCTTATATGTTTCAACGAGATCCCCCCCTCTCATCCTTCTAAACTCCAGCGTGTACAATCCGCAGAAGTGCCGTAGTTGGCGTACCTGGGTAACCTGTGTGACTAGCGACCTGGTCTGGCTCTGCGCCGGCGTCAGGTTGGTGGACACCACTGCCGCGGCTGTTACCGGGGCCATCGTGGCGCGAACCCCCTGGTTGGTGCCGATGGCCACCACCTCTGTGGTAGCCGCGGATGCAGCCGCCGTCCTTTGCTGTGCGTGCACTCCCTGGGCTGTGCCGCCCCCTGCCGACTGGAAATCAAAGTCAGATACATCAATAGAAGAAAAATAAGCTGTCCACACGGTAGGAGTAGATAGAGTAAACGTACCCAGAGTAGGGGAATGAAGAACCAGAGGACATAGGTTTAAGGTGAGAGGGGAAAGATTTAATAGGACAACTTTTTCACGCAGAGAGAGGTGGGTGTATGGAACGAGCTGCCAGAGGAGGTAGTTGAGGCAGGTACCATCACAAGATATTTCGAGAGGTACGTGGATAGGAAAGGTTGCCGACCAACGATCACCTGTGCATTAGTTCTATCCTACATGTCAGGGACAATTTACAGAAGCCAATTAACCTACATTCCCGCACGGATTTGGAACGTGGGAAGAAACCGGAGAAAACCCAAGCGGTCACAGGGAGAACGTGCAAACTCTATACAGACAGCAAACCGTAGTCAGGATGGAACCGGGGTCTGTGGCGCTGTGAGGCAGCAGCTCTATCATGGTAGGTTGCTCAGTGTAGGCTGAAATATTTAGCGCGAGTTGCCACGTGGAGATGTCAGCCAATATTGATCAGATGTAAGAGAGAAACTTGACCATAAAAGGGGCTGCACTCTCACAAAGTGACACTACACTGAGCATTTTAGTTTTAATTTTTGCATTGTACTCAAGTACATTTAAGAATGAAGTGTGGAATAGCTAGGTGTTGATGCACTTACGGTTAGGGTCCCAGGGATAACCTGCTGGGTAAGCCGTTTGTTAATGGGCTGGAAGGTACTCTGCTGGACCCCTGCTGCTGTGTTCGCAATGGTACTGCCTCCGACTGTGGCTGGAAAAGCAACGGGAAGCCATGAGAGTGGAGCCACTACGCCAGCTTTGCCCAACACACTCCTCACAAAGCAGCTACTTACCCGTCTGGATATTGGGTGTACCGGGGGCTGTTTTGATAGCTCCAGCCTGCTTCAAAGCACAAAAGGAAATTATTTTTAGTGACATAACGAAGTACGGTAGAAATACGAATCCATGGTTTAGGGTGGCAGGGTGGTGCAGCGGTAGTGTTGCTGCCTCACAACGCCAGAGACCCGGGTTCTATCATGACTCTGGGTGACGTCTGTACGTTCTGCCTGTGACCTGCGTGGGTTTTCTCCGGGTGCTCTGGTTTCATCCCACATTCCAAAGACATACAGATTTGTCGGTTAATTGGCTTCAGTAAAAATTGTAAATTGTCCCTCGCGTGTAGGAGAGTGAGGGTGTCGATCGCTGGTCGGCATGGACTTGGTGGGCCGAAGGGCCTGTTTCCGTGCTGTATCTCTAAAATCTAAAGTTTCTACTTAGGCAACACAACATTCATTTTTACAGGACCAAAAGGAAAACTAATCTGCAATCTTTTATTCCCTTTCAGACTGTACAAGATAGTCAACAGAGTACTTTGAAGTACATTCCGTTTTGTAATACACAAATTATGGTGACAATTTCCACGTAACGTGATAATGTTGTCAATTAAGGAATAAATATCAGACAGGATAATGGGAATAACTCCACTGTTCTACATTAATACAATGTCATGCAATCTATCGTCCCTACCCGGGGCAAAAACAAATTAGCATCTCATCTGAACGACGGCACCTATGACAGTGGAAGTGATTAATTTGCAATGATTAAAATATACAGCATGGAAACAGGCCCTCTGGCCCACCGAGCCCACGCTGATCATCGATCACCTGTTCATTCACACACTAGTTCTATGTTAGCCCTCTTTCTCATCCACTCCCCGCACACTAGGGGCAATGTATCTACAAACCCGCACGTCTTTGGGTTGTGGGAGGAAACCGGAGCATCCCGAGGAAACCCACACGGTCACGGGGAGAGCGTGCGCATCCATAGTGAGCCGGGAACACGCTGTGTCAGAGGACATTGTAGGTAAAGTGGAAGGGAACTTAATAAATATTTTAAAAAGTGATTGCTAGACAAAAATGCTGGAGAAACTCAGCGGGTGAGACAGCAGCTATGGAGCGAAGGAATAGGCGACGTTTCGGGTCGAGATCATTCCTCAGACTGATGTCGGGGGGACGGGGGCCGCACTGACTTCAGCCCCGCCCCCGTCCCCTCCGACATCAGTCTGAAGAAGGGTCTCAACCCGAAACGTCCCCCCCCCCCCCGACATCAGTCTGAAGAAGGGTCTTGACCCGAAACGTCGCCTATTCCTTCACTCCATAGATGCTGCCTCACCCGCTGAGTTTCTGCAGCATTTTTGTCTACCTTTGATTTTTCCAGCATCTGCAGTTCTTTCTTAAAATAAGAGATTGCTAGGTTAAAGGGGCACAAGGTTTCAGAGGGGAAAATCAAGAGGGGGAAGGTGCTGGCACAGATACGGTGGGCTGATCGCTCTTCCATATATACAAGTCTATGACTCCCACCATCATATGGGTGGCAGGGTGGTGCAGCGGTAGAGCTGCTGCCTCACAGCACCAGACCATCCTGATCATGGATGCTGTCTGTACGGAGTTTGTACATTCTCCCTGTGATCTGCGTGGGTTTTCTCCCAGATCTCTGGTCTCCTCGCACGCTCCAAAGACGTGCAGGTTTGTAGGTTAATTGGCTTGGCATAATTGTAAATTGTCCCCAGTGTGTGTCGGATAGTGTTAGTGTGCGGGGATCGCTGGTCGGCGAGGACACGGTGGGCCGAAGGGCCGGTTTCCGAGATGTATCTCTAAACTAAACTAACATGCACACAGCATCTCTATATTTGCTGATGGGACAACAAAAGAAAGGGCACTTTCTTACCAGCGTTGCAGTGTTGGCAACCGTGGATGCAGCAGTCTGCACTACAGCTTGCGACTGCTGAACCACTGCAGCCTGAGCCTGTGAGCTCTGCTGCTGAACAGCTGCCTGGGTAGTTTGCTGAGCCTGCTGTTGCTGCTGCGCCAGGTGTTGCGCCCTCTGCTGCTCCGCTAAAGCCTACAAGTTTGTTCAGAGAGAAAGCAACAACGTCATGAATACAGGAAGGAGGAAAATACAATACAATACAAATTTATTCCTCACATGCACCAACTAAGGTGCAGTGAAGTGAATTTGCCAGCAGCGATACAACTGAAAAAACAACACACAATACACAATAAAATTTAAGACAAACATCCACCACAGCATTCTTCACTGTGGTGGAAGGCAACAAAGTTCAGTCAGTCCTCCTCCTTTGTTTACCCATGGTCAGGGCCATGAAGCCTCCGTAGTCGCTGCTACGGACGGCCGGATGTACAGGCTTCTCCTCGGGATGATCCAAACTCCGACGTCGGGACGTCGAACACACTTGGAGTGCCCGAATCGGCCACCTTCTTACCGGAGACCGCTGCTTCAGGATGTTATAGGCCGCAGGCCGGCGGTCGGAGCTCTTCTCTGGTGAAAAAAGCTATTCACTCTATCTCGGTACACGTGACAAGAAACTAAACTCCCAAGTGAAGGACCCATCATTTATTTATTTGCCTCTGTACTCTACAATTTGAGATTTGTAATAGAAAAAAATCACATGTGGTTCAAGTGCACATTGTCAGATTTTATCAAAGGGTATTTTTACACATTTTGGTTTCACCATGTAGACATTACAGTTGAGCCCCCCCCATTTCAGGGCACCATAATGTTCAGCACACATGGCTTCACAGGTGTTTGTAATTGCTCAGGTGTGTTTAATTGCCTCCTTAATGCAGGTGTAAGAGAGCTCTCAGCACCTAGTCTTTCCTCCAGTCTTTCCATCACCTTTGGAAACTTTTATTGCTGTTTATCAACATGAGGACCAAAGTTGTGCCAATGAAAGTCAAAGAAGCCATTATGAGACTGAGAAACAAGAATAAAACTGTTAGACATCAGCCAAACCTTCGGTTTACCAAAATCAACTGTTTGGAACATAATTAAGAAGAAAGATAGCACTGGTGAGTTTACTAATCGCAAAGGGACTGGCAGGCCAAGGAAGACCTCCACAGCTGATGACAGAAGAATTCTCTCTATAATAAAGAAAAATCCCCAAACACCTGTCCGACAGATCAGAAACACTCTTCAGGAGTGGATTTGTCAATGACCACTGTCCGCAGAAGACTTCATGAACAGAAATACAGAGGCTACACTGCAAGATGCAAACCACTGGTTAGCTGCAACAAATAGGATGGCCAGGTTACAGTTTGACAAGAAGTACTTAAAAGAGCAACCACAGTTCTGGAAAATGGTCTTGTGGACAGATGACACAAAGATTAACTTATATCAGAGCAGTGGCAAGAGCAAAGTATGGAGGAGAGAAGGAACTGCCCAAGATCCAAAGCATACCACCTCATCTGTGAAACACAGTGGTGAGGGTGTTATGGCCTGGGCATGTATGGGTGCTGAAGGTACTGGCTCACTTATCTTCATTGATGATACAACTGCTGATGGTAGTAGCATAATGAATTCTGAAGTGTATAGACACATCCTATCTGCTCAAGTTCAAACAAATGCTTCAAACCTCATTGGCCAGCGGTTCATTCTACAGCAGGACAATGATCCCAAACATACTGCTAAAGCAACAAAGGAGTTTTTCAAAGCTAAAAAATGGTCAATTCTTGAGTGGCCACGTCAATCACCCGATCTGAACCCAATTGAGCATGCCTTTTATATGCTGAAGAGAAAACTGAAGGGGACTAGCCCCCAAAACAAGCATAAGCTAAATATGGCTGCAATACAGGCCTGGCTGAGCATCACCAGAGAAGACGCCCAGCAACTGGTGATGTCCATGAATTGCAGACTTCAAGCAGTCATTGCATGCAAAGGATATGCAACAAAATACTAAACATGACTACTTTCATTTACATGACAATGCTGTGTCCCAAACATTATGGTGCCCTGAAATGGGGGGACTATGTATAAACACAGCTGTAATTTCTACATGTTGAAACCAAAATGTATTAAAATGGTCTTTATTAAAATCTGACAATGTGCACTTGAACCACATGTGATTTCTTTCTATTACAAATCTCAAATTGTGGAGTACAGAGGCAAATAAATAAATGATGGGTCTTTGTCCCAAACATTATGGAGGGCACTGTGCCTCCTCTGCCAGCTTGTTCCATACATCCACCAACCTTTGTGTGAAAAATTTACCCCTCAGATTCCTATTAAATCTTTTCCCCTTCTCCTATAACATGGTGCCCAGAACTGAACACAATACTCTAAATGCGGTCTCAACAACGTCTTATACAACTGCAACATGACCTCCCAACTTCTCTACTCAATACTCTGACTGATGAAGGCCAATGTGCCAAAAGCCTCGTTGACCACCTTATCTACCTGCGACTCCACCTTCAAGGAACCATGTACCTGTACTCCTAGATCCCTCTGCTCTACAACACTCCCCAGAGGACGACCATTCACTGTGTAGGTCCTGCACGTTAGACTTCCCAAAACGCAACACCTCACATTTCTCTTTTTTTTAAATTCCACCAACCATTCCTCAGCCCACCTGGCCAATCGATCCAGATCCTGCTGCAATTTTTCACAACCATCTTTACTGTCTGAGTGTGTTAAATATGTGGAGGTTTACGCAAACACTAACCT
Source organism: Malacoraja senta (assembly GCA_038087875.1). Classification (NCBI taxonomy): domain Eukaryota; kingdom Metazoa; phylum Chordata; class Chondrichthyes; order Rajiformes; family Rajidae; genus Malacoraja; species Malacoraja senta. Next base: position 608,903 of record CM075980.1, on the reverse strand, counting down.
TCTTCTCTTTTGCTATACGTTCCGCTCGAAGTGAGGCAACCTGGATTGGAGGCAGAGGCTTGTCATAGTTGATGCCACTAAAATAGCAAAAGGAATAAAATGTAACATTCTGTTTTCCGCACAATACAATCAAGTGGAACAAAAAGCAAAGAAACAAGACCATTTAATAGAGGCACAAGGAACTGCAGATGCTGGTTTGCAAAAAAAAACAAAAACCAGAGTGCTGGAATAACTCAGCTCAGCGGGTCAGGCAGCATCTGTGGAGAACATGGATAGGTGACGTTTCACAGAGTGCTGGAGTAACTCAGCGGGTGGGTCAGGCAGCATATGTGGAGCGAAGGAAATGGGCAACCTTTCGGGTCGAAACCCTGAAGGAAATAGGCAACGTTTCGGGCCGAAACCCGGAAGGGTTTCGAGCCGAAACGTTGCCTATTTCCTTCGCTCCATAGATGCTGCTGGAACATGGATAGGTGACGTTTCACAGAGTGCTGGAGTAACTCAGCGGGTCAGGCAGCATCTGTGGAGAACATGGATAAAATGGGAGAGTCCAGGACCAGAGGTCACAGCCTCAGAATTAAAGGGCGCTCTTTTAGAAAGGAGGTGAGGAGGAACTTCTTTAGTCAGAGGGTAGTTAATCTGTGGAACTCATTGCCACAGAGGGCTGTGGAGGCCAAGTCAGTGGATATTTTTAAGGCAGAGAGACTAATTCTTGATTAGAACGGGTGCCAAGGGTTACGGGGAGAAGGCAGGAGAATGGGATTAGGAGGCAGAGATCAGCCATGATTGAATGGCAGAGTAAACTCGATGGGCCGAATGGCCTAATTCTACTCCTAGAACGTGTGAAGTCAAAACTGCTTAAAAAGAAAGCCAGATTAAAGAAAATTTCCAAACCTTTCAGCTAACACGGATGCATGTTTTGGATTTTTCTGGAAGGGATTCATTCCAAGCCTAGAAAGAAAAACATTGAAAACATATGGATGTGTTATTGTCATTATTTATAATTACAATCCCACTTTAAAATGTTACAACTTATCTAAGAATATTCTTCCCAGTAGAATATTTCTTCCCGGCTGTTATCAGGCAACTGAACCATCCATCCTAACAACAACTAGAGAGCAGTCCTGATATTGAGTGGTGGAGTAGACTTGATGGACCGAACGGCCTCATTCGGCTCCTACAACCTATGAAGTTATGTACCTCATTGGGGACGCTCGGACTATCTTTGATCTGACATTTTCTTGCACTAAACTTTATTTGCCTTTATCCTGTATCTGTACACTGTGGACGGCTCGATTGTAATCATGTATTGTCTTTCTGCTGACTGGATAGCAGGCAACAAAAGCTTTTCACTGTACCTGGGCACAGGTGACAATAAAGTAAAGTGAAACTCAAGAATGGACACAGGGAGGTGGTGCGAGTGTGCCGTTCTCCTGCATCTCCCCTAACCCACCCTTCCTGTTCAATTCTTCTCTTCCCACCCGCACCACCCCCTCCCCGGGCACTTTCCCTTGCAACCCCAGGAAATGCTACACTTGTCGCTTTACCTCCCCCCTCGACTCCATTCAAGGACCCACGCAGTCGTTCCAGGTGCGACAGAGGTTCACCTGCATCTCCTCCAACCTCATCTATTGCATCCGCTGCTCTAGGTGTCAGCTGATCTACATCGGTGAGAACAAGCGTAGGCTTGGCGATCGCTTCGCCCAACACTTCCGCACGGTCCGCATTAACCAACCTGATCTCCCAGTGGCTCAGCACTTCAACTCCCCCTCCCATTCCGAATCCAACCTTTCTGTCCTGGGTCTCCTCCATGGCCAGAGTGAGCACCACCGGAAATTGGAGGAGCAGCACCTCATATTCCGCTTGGGCAGTCTGCACCCTAGCGGCATAAACATTGACTTCTCCAATTTCCGGTAGCCCTTGCTGTCTCCTCCCCTTCTCAGCTCTCCCTCAGCCCTCGGGCTCCTCCTCTTCCTTTCTTCTCCCCGCCCCCCGCCCCCCCCCCCCCCCCCCCTACCCTACATCAGTCTGAAGAAGGGTTTCGGCCCAAAACGTTGCCTATTTCCTTCGCTCCATAGATGCTGCCTCACCCGCTGAGTTTCTCCAGTGTGTCTACCTTCGATTTTCCAGCATCTGCAGTTCCTTCTTGACCACCCTTCCTCATGCCTGGGAGAGACAGAAGCCTCTGGTTGGTTTCAAAATCTATCCCACCACCGTGAGTTTCCTAATTTCCTGTTGTTGCCGGTTCATTTCTAGATGCAGATTGATGCAACTAATTGCCATTCGCTGGATCGTATGACCACCAGGGTGGAGGGCGAGACTTTTTTCTCAGCTGGAAATTCACATATTGAAACCACCCTCTCCAATATTTGAGATATTTAAGAAGGAACTGCAGATGCTAGAAAAATCGAAGGTAGACAAAAATGCTGGAGAAACTCAGCGGGTGAGGCAGCATCTATGGAGCGAAGGAATAGGTGACGTTTTCGGGTCGAGACCCTTCTTCAGACTGATGAGAAAAATGCTGGAGAAACTCAGCGGGTGAGGCAGCATCTATGGAGCGAAGGAATAGGCGAAGGTAGACAAAAATGATGGAGAAACTCAGAGGGTGAGGAGGCAGCATCTATGGAGCGAAGGAATAGGTGACGTTTCGGGTCGAGACCCTTCCTGGTCTCGACCCGAAACGTCACCTAATCCTTTGGGGTCTCGACCCGAAACGTCACTTAATCCTTCGGGGTCTCGACCCGAAACGTCACCTATTCCTTCGGGGTCGAGATCTGAAACGTCACCTATTCCTTCGGGGTCTCGACCACGAAACGTCACCTGTTCCTTCTCTCCATAGATGCTGCCTCACCCGCTGCGTTTCTCCAGCATTTTTGTCATCAGTCTGAAGAAGGGTCTCGACCTGAAACGTCACCTATTCCTTCGCTCCATAGATGCTGCCTCACCCGCTGAGTGTTTGTCTACACTCCAATACTTACATGGGTTTGATCGGTGGGCTGCGTTTTCCAGCGATTAGCTTGACAAGCTCAAAGTGGCTGGTGAAGAGTTGCGTGTGCATCACACTCTCATCCTGTGCATAGATCTGGCTGGTTCGCAGTGGGCGACTATTCTTGTTCTTTAAATTAAAAAGAGAAACATCTGCTAAGCTCTGTTTTACACTTTTTTTTAAAGTACATAAAGACCAAGCAAAGCCTTTTTCCAAAGATGCATGTACCTTGTAAATGCTCTTTGTTTTTTTCTTTGGGTTGGCATCATATATTAACTGCAAATGAATGGGAACAAGAGTTAACAGACTTTCCAGTCATCTGTTTAGTGCAATGAAAACAAAGGATTTGATAAAATACTGATGCTGATATGGAGAAAGTTCACAGTCACTCCCACAATGCTTCATTCTGCCCGAGACCGCAATGAAACAGGAAGTGTGGTTCAATGGTAGCTAACGAGGGGAATTTGTGATAGAATTGGATCCAAGGAATAGAGTGTTACAGAGTCATACAGCATGGAAGATAGACAACAAATGCTGGAGTAACTCAGCGGCTTCCTACACATACAGCACAGGAACAGGCCATTCGGCCCAACCTGCCCATGCTGACCAAGGTTCCCCATCTACACTAGTCCCACCTGCCCGCGTTTGGCCCATATATCCCTCTACATTTTGGAGTGAGAAAGATTCAAGGTTTCAGGTTGCCGGCCTTTTAATCAGACCTGTTCTGGGGAACAGGTCTGTTCTGCAGTTGTACAGAGCCCTAGTGAGACCACACCTGGAGTATTGTGTGCAGTTTTGGTCCCCTAATTTGAGGAAGGACATTCTTGCTATTGAGGGAGTGCAGCGTAGGTTTACAAGGTTAATTCCCGGGATGGCGGGACTGTCATATGCTGAGAGTATGGAGCAGCTGGGCTTGTTGAAACATATTAAGATTGAAACATATAAGATTGTTAAGGGCTTGGACACGCTAGAGGCAGGAAACATGTTCCGGATGTGGGGGAGTCCAGAACCAGGGGCCACAGTTTAAGAATAAGGAGTAAGCCATTTAGAACAGAGACGAGGAAACACTTTTTCTCACAGAGAGTGGTGAGTCTGTGGAATTCTCAGGGGATATGGGGAGAAGGCAGGAACGGGGTACTGATTGGGGATGATCAGCCATGATCACATTGAATGGCGGTGCTGGCTCGAAGGGCCAAATGGCCTACTCCTGCACCTATTGTCTATTGAAAGTCCGTTCACGTGAAAGAATAATTCCAAGGTGGAATTCCAAGCTTCCAATGACCTTGCAAGCTTCACCGAGGTCATGGAAAATAACACCCGTTGACAAATTTCTTCAGAGACCTTAAAGTAGTCAAAGAGGAAAGAGGAGCGCAAAGAGAGTTGATGAGGATACCAGAGCACCCGGTTAGCACGCAACCAAGGCTTGTCACTGTGCCTCGTTACATGTGACAATAAAATACGCCGATCTCTGGCTGCAACCAAAGGGGATGGAAGATGGTTAATATCCTAAAGAGATGGGAACTCTGTTTTTGGGAGAATGAAGGGAGAAACTTCATTCTATTTATCAGGTTTGTAATGATCAGCTTGTAATGATCAGGTTGTTTTTTTTAAAAGTGAAGAATGGCTGATCAATATTTCTAGAGGGGTGGGAGATTGCAACCTTCACGTGGTCCACCCTGTTTCGACGAATGCAATCAACCAGGCGTGCACAAACAGAAGATCAAACAGAACAAGTTGACTTACAACATTAGGCTGTGCACGCCATACACAAGAAGAATATTTCCAGATTCCTTTTACCTCGTTCACTGGCTGGCATTAACACTGAACTACACTCAGATAAATGTACCTGCAGCAGCTCCTGTATTAAACAAAAGCTCACTTGTACAGATGCATAGTTTTGAGATGATTTGAGGAGATTATACTTTTTTTTTTTTTAAACAGAATTTAGAGTATATTTTCCCCTCCTCCTTTCTTAAAAGACGTATATTCTGATTCTGCTGCAGGTTCAGTCTGTAAAGGTCGGCCATCTATTACGTAAGTTTTTTTCCGATCGATGTGGGTACAGATATTTGCTAACCACAGTGTTATTGAATATTTTCTACTCTGCAGCTTGTGATGAATGGAGGAGGGGGGATGACGGTGTGAGTGTGAGGGGGGGGGCGGTGTGAGTGTGAGGGGGGGGGGCGGTGTGTGAGTGTGAGGGGGGGGGGGCGGTGTGTGAGTGTGATCACTAGTCTCTGCACTCTCCAAATGTTTCACCCTTCTGCTCAACGCTCCATTTTCTTTCCACTAGGTTTTGGACTGTGCTTTCTCGAGAGCCTCTCCTCGTAGCACCCCACCAGTCTGCAAACCTCTCCGCAGTGCTGCTGCAGCTGCACCTTTCACGAGTCTGCACTAACTGGAACCTTCAACGCTTGCACTTCTTCAGTCTCGACCCGAAACGTCACCCATTCCTTCTCTCCAGAGATGCTGCCTGTCCCGCTGACTTTCTCCCAGCATTTTGTGTCTACCTTAAGGGCCTGTCCCCACTTGCCGATTTTCGGAGACTGCCGGCATCATTGACTGGCGTATCAAGGTCACCAAAAAATACGCGGCGTGTTGCGGCGGTGACCACGTATTGATGCACGGTGTTTTTTCCAAGTGTCGCAACATTTTTTTTGTCGCCGCTGGATTTTGAAATGTTCAAAATCTTTTGCGACACTGATATGACGCCGGCAGTTGCCGAAAAAATCGCCAAATGGGACAGGCCCTTTAGATGGATGGTGTACAATGTGGACAAACATTAACTTAGAAACATAGAAACAAAGGGCTTCTTACCTTTCCTTCTTCCCGTGGTATGATGACGTTCTCGTATCTGTTGCGACACTGTTTGGGTGAGCGGTAAATGCGGCTGCAGGAATTACAACATCGCTGACGAGGTCCCAGTTGGGCGTGTGTGCCGGCGAGATAATGGCCAGGTTTAATGGCAACTCCAGCAACTGCTTCACAGCCTGCCACCAAAAACAAAGGACGTTGAAACAAACATTCTACCATTCAAACAAAACTATGTGGGCTCCATCTTTCCTTGATTATTGTTGCTTTCTGCAGATCTTTCATTCATTTGTCCTATGTACCGTCTATATCTCTCGGTTCCCTTTCCCTTGACTCTCAGTCTGAAGAAAGGTCCCGACCCGTAACGTCACCTATCCATGTTCTCCACAGATGCTGCCTGACCCACCCGCTGAGTTACTCCAGCACTCTGTGAAACGTCACCTATCCATGTTCCGGCAGCATCTATGGAGCGAAGGAAATAGGCAACGTTTCGGCCCGAAAACCCTTCCGGGTTTCGGCCCGAAACGTTGCCTATTTCCTTCAGGGTTTCGGCCCGAAAGGTTGCCCATTTCCTTCGCTCCACAGATGCTGCCTGACCCGCTGAGTTACTCCAGCACTCTGTGAAACGTCACCTATCCATGTTCTCCACAGATGCTGCCTGACCCGCTGAGTTACTCCAGCTATTTGTGTCTATCTATGGATCTATTCACATATCAGCTGATATATTACAAGTTCAGAGAACCAGGCCCTTCGGCCCATCGAGTCTGCACCGCCCAGCGTTCACCCCGTATACTAGCACTGTCCTACACACCAGGGGCCAATTAACTACAAACCTGCCCGTCTTTGCAATGCGGGAGGAAACCAGAGCACCTGGAGGAAACCCAGGGAGAACTCCGTACAGACAGTGCCCGTAGTCAGGATGTGAAGCCAGGTCTCTGGTACTGTGAGGCAGCAGCTCTACCCGCTGCACCACTGGGCCACCATACATTTGACATTTAAATACTACTCTCTACCAACCCTCCAATCCAGCTGCTCGAGTGTCCACGATTCTGTCTCCTAATCTATCAGAACCTTTCATGCTCTTGAACAGCTGATGAAATCTTCTTTTACAAACTCACCCCCTCCTGGTTATCAGTAGCGACCTGGGACTGTGTCCCCGAAGCAGCCTCCATATCCAGCCACTCACCACCCTTCAACGTCACAGCTTTTCCACAAACTTTCTCTGCTCTGCCCTCTTCATAAGTTCATAAGCTCCAGGAGTAAAATTGGGCCATTCGGCCCATCAAGTCTACTCCACCATTCAATCATGGCTGATCTATCTCTCCCTCTCAACCCCATTCTCCTGCCTTCTCCCAAAACCCCCTGACACCCGCACTAAGAATCTGTCAATGTCCATCTTCAAAATAATAATAAGAACTTTATTTGAATAGCACTCTTCATACAATTGAACGCAACCCAAAGTGCTTTCCACAAAAACACAGGTCTGAACAAAAATACAATTTAAAACAGTGAGGACATAGACAGTTAATAGCATAAAAAGCACAGATTTATATAAAAATATTAAATACAAATAATATTTGAGTGTAAAAGGACAAAAACAAAGACACTGGTAAAATACAGTCAACAGACAATAGGTGCAGGAGTAGGCCATTCGGCCCTTCAAGCCAGCACCGCATTCAATGTGATCACGGCTGATCATCCCCAATCAGTACCCCGTTCCTGCCTTCTCTCCATATCCCCTGATTCCGCTATCTTTAAGAGCTCTATCTATATACTACCTGTATACTATATAAGCAGACAGGCTGCTGAAGGAATGCTGAGATAAATACAAGAGAATAAAGGTAATGTTTATATTGCCATCAGAAGACGTCAAGTCAGTTAAAAGCTTGATTGAAAAGATAAGTTTTTAGCTGCCGTTTAAAAATGTCAACTGAGTGGGCGGGCGATTCTCATGGCCCCTGGGTAGTGTGTTCCACAGCTTGGGGGTGTCATTGAAAAAGGCTGTTCACCACATTTTCTTATAGCTATGGCATTGAGAGGCTGACAGGCCAGCGTCAGAAGACCCGAGTGCTCGAGTAGGGGCACAGGGAAGGAGGGACTCTGTAAAATATTCTGCTCCTAAGCCATTTAGGGCTTTATAGACAAGGAGGAGAACTTTATAGTCTATCTGGATCTCACAGGGAGCCAGTGAAGGGAGTATAATACTGGGGTGATACGTTCCCTTGACTTGGCCTCCATAGCCGTCTGTAGCAATAAATTACACCGATTCACCACCCTCTGACTAAAACGTCCAAGATCAGTTCAGTTTGTCACATGGCTTTTGTTGCGTGCTAACCAGTCAGCAGAATGACAATCCATGATTACAATCAAGCCATTTACAGTGTATAAATACATGAAAGGCAGTTTGCAAAATTGCTGTAGGAATAGAGGTTTAAGAGTGTGGACCGATTGTAATCTGAGTTTGTAGATGTGCTTCTGTGGCTAGCACGCATATAGTTGCCTGGGTTGGGCACCATCTTGGACACAGTCCCGCATTGTTTGCTTCAAGTAACCCTCGCTTTCCATCTCTCTCCATCCCTCCCCTTCCCAGTTCTCCAACCAGTCTTGGAGAAACTCAGCGGGTGCAGCAGCATCTATGGAGCGAAGGAAATAGGCAACGTTTCGGGCCGAAACGTTGCCTATTTCCTTCGCTCCATAGATGCTGCTGCACCCTCTGAGTTTCTCCAGCACTTTTGTCTAACTTCGATTTTCCAGCATCTGCAGTTCCTTCTTAAACGCCAACAGTCTTACTGTCTCCGACTGCATTTTTTCTGTTTGCTTTGTTGTTACCTTCTCCCAGCTAACGATGATCTATTCTACATTTTCCTTGATCTCCATCTCCCTTTGCCCTGTTTTCACACCTTACACTTCCTTATCTATGTGTCTCCCTCTCCCCTGACATCAATCGAAGAAGGGTCTCGACCCGAAACGTCACCGTTTCTTCTCTCCGGAGATGCTGCCTGTCCCGCTGAGTTACTGCAGCCTTATGTGTCTGCTGCTGCTGCGGAGGCAGGTGGGGGAGATATTGCCCGTGGTCCTACCTGCAGTAGAGCCCAATCCTCGCTGATGAGCCACTCGGGCTGTCCGTCCCTCCATCAGCCGGGCTCTTGGCCAGCGTGGGCAAGGGTTTGGCAAAGGGAGCCTGCTGCTTGATGAACATGTTCTTCTTCTGGTCTTTGGCCTCGCGGCGCATCTTGAGCATGCAGGTTGTTGAGCGGTCGAACAGTGACCGGGGCGGAGTGACCGGCCTCCCGTGCGAGCTTTCTTAAACTTCTTCCCGGCAGCTGCATCAACAAAGGTCAACACGTCTGTCCTCGCTTTCCTGCACATACAAAAAGCAACACTGGCCCAATGCTTTCCATACACGTGTCCACCAAGCATTTCCCCGCTGTGATAGACAGACAGACCACCTGCTCCGTCGATTGTCCAGGCTGCAAGGATCCTGCTCACTGGCTCACCCACAAACACCGGCAAACCAACATGCCAACTAACCAACCTCACTTGGTTTGGCTCAGTTGGCAAATAACAATATCTTCAGCACAACTAAATATCCCAGAAATGTAAGCACCAAATTGTAGCAGAGACAAATTTCACGTTTTAGTTTCAGAGATACCACGGAAACAGGCCCTTCGGCCCACCACGTCCACACTGACCATCAATCACCCGTTCACACTAGTTTCTAATGGAACTCATTTTCTCATCCACTAGGGGGCAATTTACAGAGGGCCAATTAACCTACAAACCCGCATGTCTTTGGTATGTGGGAAGAAACCGGTGAACCCGGAGGAACCCCTCGCGGTCACAGGAAGAATGTGCAAACACCACACAGACAGCACCTGTGTCAGGATCGAACCCGGATCCCCAGCGCTGTGAGGCAGCAGCTCTACCCGCTGCGCTAATGAGCCGCTCTTAAAGGGGAAGGTACAGAGACAAAGATCAGAAACAATATTGCAAGAAGAGTTAAGAGAAAAATTGAGCCAGGTCAAAGACTGAGAATGCTGCAACATCACTCTTGTGTGGACTTTGCCAGTCTAGTGTGATCATTACTCCATTACAGATCTAGTGCCTTCAACAATCATGCCTTATCAATCTTCTAGCATCATCCAATCCAACCTACTCCTGTACCGTCGTGATTCCTGATATCCATTATCACTCGTCTATCTCACAGGCCACATCGAGTCTGGATGTCACACACAGGCCGCTCTGTGCATCGATACTTTAATCAAGTTCACAAGTTATAGTTCACAAGTAGAATTAGGCCATTCGGCCCATCGAGTCTACTCCGCCATTCAATCATGGCTGATCTCTGCCTCCTAATCCATTCTCCTGCTTTCTCCCCATAACCCTAGGCACCCGTTTCTAATCAAGAATTTGTCTATCTCTGCCGTAAAAACATCCACTGATTTGTTCTGTGCAATGAGTTCCACAGATTCACCACCCTCTGACTAAAGAAGTTCCTCCTCGCCTCCTTTCTAAAAGAGCGCCCTTTAATTCTGAGGCTGACATCTGGTCCTAGACTCTCCCACCAGTGGAAACATTCTCTCCACATCCACTCTATCTATGCCTTTCACTATTCTGTAAGTGACCTCAACCTTCAATCCCCCCTCAAACCTTCTAAACTCCAGCGAGTACAGGCCCAGTGCTGTCAAATGCTCATCATATGTTAACCCACTCATTCTGGGAATCATTCTTGTAAACCTCCTCTGGACCCTCTCCAGAGCCAGCACATCCTTCCTCAGATATGGGGCCCACATTTCCTCACAGTACTACAAATGCAGCCTGACCAGTGCCTTATAGAGCCTCAGCATTACATCTCTGTTTTTGTATTCCAGTCTTCTTGATAGCATTGAATTTCCCTTCCTTACTACCAATCCGACTTGCAAATTAACTTTTTGAGGGTCCTGCACCAGCACTCCCAAGTCCCTTTGTGCCTCTGATTTCTGCATTCACTCTCCATTTAGAAAATAATCTACACCTTTATTCTTATTACCAAAATGCAAACTCCACACTTTGCTATACTGAATTTCATCTGCCACTTCTCTGCCCACTCTCCTAACCTGTCCAAGTCCTTCTGCAGAGTCCTTGCTTCCTCTACACTGCCTGCCCCTCCACCTATCTTAGCATCATCTGCAAACTTGGCCACAAAGCCGTCAATCCATCTGATCCAAATCATGAACATACAAGGTGAAGGAAGAGAAGAGGCCCCAGCACCTAACCCAACCCCTTGCGGAACTCCACTAGTCACTGGTGTCCGGGTTTCACACGAGCTACACCCCACTGACACGGTTTCTTACCTGACGGGTCCATCTTCAGCCTCTTGTGTTCTTTGCGGACGTACACGGGAGGCAGCTTGGCCTCCTGAATTGGCGTGGTGTCATACATCAGGGACATGACTGGGTCCATGTAGATGTCATTGTCATCCTGGGGTGGTGTTGGTGGGGTCCAAATCTGCCACAGACAGAAAGCAACGTCATCAACTCACCTCTTAACCAAACAAGGGCTACCACTCATTGGGAAGGGAGCAGGGGCAACAACTCATTGGGAAGGGAACGGGGGCAACTCACGGGCATTATTTCTGTCTGGCCGTCCTGACCTTCTTTCACATATTCCTTTAAAAAGAGAAAATAAAGACAATTAATTGGAATGTATTTTTCAATAACAGCACAAGCTAGTTCACAAGTTCACAGGTTATAGGAGTAGAATTAGGTCATTCAGCCCATTGAGTCTACTCCGCCATTCAATCATGGCTCATCCCATTTTCCTGCCTTCTCCCCATAACCCCTGACAACCGTTCTAATCAAGAATTTGTCTACCTCTGCCTTAAAAATATCCACTGACTTGGCCTCCACAGCCCTCTGTGGCAATGAATTCCACGGATTCACCACCCTCTGACTGAAGAAATTTCAAAATAACCTCATCACTGTTTTTTTTTACATAGAGGCACAAAGGGATACTTACCACATAGATGTAATTTATAAGATGGTAAGAAATAGGAGCAGAATTAGGCCATTCGGCCCATCAAGTCTGCTTCATCATTCAATCATGGCTGAATTATATTTCCCCCTCAGCCGCATTGTCACGTTACAATATAGGAAACAATAGGCCTGTTGGCCTTGTCAATCATGGATGGTGTTGAAACAATGAGCTGCCAATGTTGGTTAATACACAAAAGGACACAACATGCTGGAGTAACTCAGCGGGTCAGGCAGCATCCCTGGAGATGATAGGTATAGAATGAAACGTCACCTATCCATGTTCTCCAGAGATGCTGCCTGACCCCGCTGAGTTACTTCAGCGGAGCCTGGTATCCGAGATCGCCAGAGTCGGAGCTCCAACCAGCGCGGCCTGAGGACTTCGGGAGCCGCGGTCTCCGGGGAGGAAGCGGCCGCTCCAGACACTCCGAGCCGCTGAGGAGTGTTCACCCGACGCCGGAGTTCCATCTTCCCGGCAAGTGGGCCTGAAGCATCAGGCTGCCGTAGCGGCGACTGCAGAGGCCACAATAGGCCCGACTAAGGGTGGACAGGGGACGGGACTGGACTTTGCTGCCTTCCCCCACAGTGGGAACCATTGTGGGGGGATGTTTTTATGTTTATTGTTAAATTCTTTAATGTTGTGTCTTATCTTTATTCGTGTGCTGCAATGGCAAGTCAAATTTCACTACACCAATTGGTGTAGGTGATAATAAATGTCATTTGTATCTTTGTATCCACTCTATGAAACATATAACATTATTAAGGGATTGGACACACTAGATGCAGGAAACGTGGTCCCGATGTTGGGGGAGTCCAGAACCAGGGGTCACACAGTTTGAAAATAAGGGGTAGGCCATTTAGAACTGAGATGAGGAAAAACTATTTCACACACAGAGTTGTGAATTTGTGTAATTCTCTACCTCAGAAGGCAGTGGAGGCCGATTCACTGGCATTGAAAAGAGAGTTAGTTAGAGCTCTTAGGGCTAGCGGAATCAAGGGGTATGGAACGGGGTACAGATTGTGGATGATCAGCCATGATCACATTGAATGACGGTGCTGGCTCGAAGGGCCGAATGGCCTACTCCTGCACCTATTGTCTAAGTATCCTGACCAAACACTGCACATCCAAAGTGTTTACAGGTAGAGATTTGTGGCTACCTTATTGTATGCATCTTCACGGCTGTAGGTAAACAACACATCGTTTTCCTCATCTTCCAGTTGCCTCTTCTTCTCCTCTTTCAGAGTGTGTAACTGTCCAAACTCCCACACTCGCTGTGCAGCTTTCACCCGATCCTGACAGGCACAAGAATCTCTCATTAAAAGTTGTATTGGACAACACAAGAGGACCGTTCATTCATGTGCGGGAAGAAAAAATCCCAACAACTCCCAATGAGGGGTGGGCACAGCGGGTAGAGCCACTGCCTCACAGCGCCAGGGACTCGGGTTCAATCCTGAGCTGCGGTGCTGTGTGTGTGTGTCTGTGTCTGTGTGTGTGTGTGTGTGTGTGTGTGTGTGTGTGTGTGTCTGTGTGTGTGTGTGTCTGTGTGTGTCTGTCTGTGTGTGTGTGTGTGTGTGTGTGTGTGTGTGTCTGTCTGTGTGTGTGTGTGTGTGAGCGTGGTTGTGTGTGTGCGTGTGTGTGTGTGTGTGTCTGTGTGTGTGCGTGTGTGTGTGTGTCTGTGTGTGTGTCTGTGTGAGTGTGTGTGTGTGAGCGTGGTTGTGTGTGTGCGTGTGTGTGTGTGTGTGTGTGTCTGTGTGAGTGTGTGAGCGTGTGCGTGGTTGTGTGTGTGCGTGCGCGCGTGTGTGTGTGGTGTGAGTGTGTGTGTGTGTGTGTGCGTGGTTGTGTGTGTGCGTGCGCGCGTGTGTGTGTGTGGTGTGAGTGTGCGTGTGTGTGTGGTGTGAGTGTGCGTGTGTGTGGTGTGTGTGTGTGTGTGTGTGTGCACGCGCTTGTACTTTGCACCTCCGTGACCGCGTGGGTTTTCTCTGGGTGCTCCGGTTTCCTCCCACATCCCAAAGACGTGCGGGTTTGTAGGTTAATTGGCCCTCTGTAAATTGCCCCAAGTGCGTAGGGCGTGGATGAGAAAGTGGTACAACATGGAGCTAGTGTGAACGGGTAAGTAATCGATGGCCGGCGTGGACTCGGTGGGCTGAAGGGCCTGTTTCCATGCTGGGCGGCACAGTGGTGCAGCGGTAGAATTGCAGCCGCACAGCGCCAGAGACCCGGGTTTGATCCTGACTATGGGTGCTGTCCGTATGGAGTTTGTACGTTCTCCCCATGATTTGCGTGGGTTTTATCCGGATGCTCCGGTTTCCTCCCACATCCCAAACACATGCAGGTTTGTAGGTTAATTGTCTTGATATAATTGTAAATGGCCCCTCGTGTGTGTGGGATAGTGTTAGTGTGCGAGGGTCGTTAGTCGGCACGGACTCGGTGGGCCGAAGGGCCTGTTTCCGCGCTGTAATTCTAAACTAAACTTTGAAGATGTCCCTGTCCCACTGACTTACTCCAGCATTTTTGGTCTATCTTCAATCTAAACTAAGCTTCAATCCCATTTCTGTACAAGTGATTTGGTTCTCTCAACTCTAAGGGGTTTTAGATGCACAACATCTGTTGTAGCAATAGTACTAATTATGACCGCATCAAATGTAGAATGGAAGCTTAACGAACTTTGGTGGTGAGCCAGCAATTACAATTCAATTAATTCAAGTTCTTGAACTGTAAGCACGCAGTGAGCGGGTCGCTGATTGGGTCACTGTTTGTGGAAGAACTGGAGTGCCCCGAGATAGTCACAGAGTGATACAGTGTGGAAACAGGCCCTTCGGCCCAATTTGCCCACGCTGGCCAACATGCCCCAGCTACACTAGTCATAGCGTGATAAAGTGTGGAAACAGGCCCTTCAGCCCAACTTGCCCACACCCGCCAACATGTCCCAGCTACACTAGTCATAGCGTGATAAAGTGTGGAAACAGGCCCTTCGGCCCAACTTGCCCACACCGGCCAACATGTCCCAGCTACACACGTCATAGCGTGATACAGTGTGGAAACAGGCCCTTCAGCCCAACTTGCCCACACTGGCCAACATGTCCCAGTTACACTGGTCCCACCTGCCTGCACTTGGTCCATATCCCTCCAAACCTGTCCTATCCATGTACCTGTCTAACTGTTTCTTAAATGTTGGGATAGTCCCAGCCTCACCTCCCTCCTCTGGCAGCTTGTTCCATACACCCACCACCCTCTGTGTGAAAAGGTTACCCCTCAAGATTCCCATTCAATCTTTTCCCCTTCACCTTGAACCCACGTTCCCTGGATCTTTCTAGTTTAGTTTAGTTTTGAGATGCAGAACGGAAACAGGCACATTGGCCCACCGAGTCTGCACCGACCAGCGATCGCTGCACACCAACACTATCCTACACACACCAGGGGACAATTCACACTTACACCAAGCCAATTAACCTACAAACCTGCACGTCTTTGGAGTGCGGGAGGAAACCGAAGATCTCGGAGAAAACCCACGCAGGTCACGGGGAGAACGTGCAAACTCCGTACAGACAGCACCCGTAGTCGGGATGGAACCCAGGTTTCTGGAGCTGCAAGCGCTATAAGGCAGCAACTCTACCGCTGCGCCACCGTGCTGCCCTAGTGGGGATTGGTGGTGTAAATGGAGATGTAAAGAATACAAATGGTGCTTCATATTTGATTCATTGAAGTACACGGAAAATAACAATTCAGGATCCTGTGTTGGAGGAATTAATCAAGGCAAGGTGAATTTAGAGAAACTCTACGAGTGTTGAATGTCAGGAGGGCACATTAATGTCACAGCATTCACATATATTCATGATGGGAAGTTCATAAGTGATAGGAGCAGAATTAGGCCATTCGGCCCATCCAGCCTACTCCGCCATTCAATCACGGCTGATCTATTTCTCCCTCCTAACCCCATTCTCCTGCCTTCTCCCCATAACCTGACACCCGCACTAATCAAGAATCTATCTATCTCTGCCTTAAAAATATCCACTGACTTGTGGCCTCCACAGCCCTCTGTGGCAAAGAATTCCACAGATTCACCACCCTCTGACTAAATAAATTCCTGCTCATCTCCTTCCTAAAGGAACGTCCTTTAATTCTGAGGCTGTGACCTCTGGTCCTAGACTCTCCCTCTAGTGGAAACATCCTACTCATGGAAAAGTCCCAGAACTCGGGAGAAAGCAGCAACCTTGGAGCTCTGGCTCCCAAAACTCTGAATTAAAATGTCCTCACTTCATGTCCTCGTCTGTTGTAGGTTCATTGTTGTTGGATTGGGTGACTTCCTGAAGGAGAAAGTTCAGAAGGCCAATAAACCCGTCGGGTCTGCTCCTCCATTCAATCACAGCTGATCTATCTTTCCCTCTCATCCCCGTTCCTCAGCTTTCTCACCGTAAACCTCAACACCCTTACTAATTAACAACTTATCATTCTCCACTTTAAAAATAGCCAAATGACTTGGGCTCCACTGCCGTCTGTGGCAATGAATTCCTCAGATTCACCAGTCTCTGGCTGAAGAAATTCCTGCTCATCTCCATTCTAAAGGGACGTCCGTTTATTCTGAGGCTGTGCCTTCTAGTCCTAGACTCTCCCACTAGTGGAAACATCCTCTCCACATCCACTCTATCCAGGCCATACATAGTTCAATGTTTCAATCAGACCCCCCCCCCCCCCCTCCCCCCTCCCCATCGTCCTAAACCCCAGTGAGAACAGGCCCAGAGCCATCAAAGGCTCTCAGTGGAAAGAGAAACTGTTTCAGTCAAAAGACCCATTGTTAGGTAAGGCTAATAACTTACTTTAGGTAGTTTCTGCTCCACTGGTGATATAAACGATTGAGTCAGCTCCAAATAATTCATTGCATACCTTTCAACTGGGGTAAGCTGCACAAAAACAAAACATATATGCTTTCAAACTGGAAATTTCACAAAAACATGACATTTTTATACATAAACATAAGCACAAGGAACTGCAGATGCCGGTTTATGGGGGGGGGGGGGGGGGAAGGCACAAAGTGCTGGAGTAACTCAGCGGTGAGTAAATCCGACTCTGAAGAAGGGTCCAGACCTGAAGCGTCATAGAGTGATGCAGTGTGGAAACAGGCCCCTCGGCCCAACTTGCCCACACCGGCCAACATGTCCCAGGTACACTAGTGCCACCTGCCAGCGTTTGGTCCTTATCCCTCCAAACCTGTCCTATCTATGTACCTGTCTAACTAATCGCCTGTCCATGTTCTCCACAGATGCTGCCTGACCCGCTGAGTTACTCCAGCACTCTGTGAAACGTCACCTATCCATGTTCTCCACAGATGCTGCCTGACCCGCTGAGTTACTCCAGCACTCTGTGAAACGTCACCTATCCATGTTCTCCACAGATGCTGCCTGACCCGCTGAGTTACTCCAGCACTCTGTGAAACATCACCTATCCATGTTCCGGCAGCATCTATGGAGCGAAGGAAATAGGCAACGTTTCGGCCCGAAACCCTTCCGGGTTTCGGCCCGAAACGTTGCCTATTTCCTTCAGGGTTTCGGCCCGAAAGGTTGCCCATTTCTTTCGCTCCACAGATGCTGCCTGACCCGCTGAGTTACTCCAGCACTCTGTGAAACGTCACCTATCCATGTTCTCCACAGATGCTGCCTGACCCGCTGAGTTACTCCAGCACTCTGTGAAACATCACCTTTCCATGTTCTCCACCGATGCTGCCTGACCTGCTGAGTTACTCCAGCACTCTGTGAAACGTCACCTATCCATGTTCTCCACAGATGCTGCCTGACCCGCTGAGTTACTCCAGCACTCTGTGAAACATCACCTATCCATGTTCCGGCAGCATCTATGGAGCGAAGGAAATAGGCAACGTTTCGGCCCGAAACCCTTCCGGGTTTCGGCCCGAAATGTTGCCTATTTCCTTCAGGGTTTTCGGCCCGAAAGGTTGCCCATTTCCTTCGCTCCACAGATGCTGCCTGACCCGCTGAGTTACTCCAGCACTCTGTGAAACGTCACCTATCCATGTTCTCCACAGATACTGCCTGACCCGCTGAGTTACTCCAGCACTCTGTGCCTCTATCCCCCCACCCCCTCCCTCCCCACCAAAGTTGAGCTAAACCAGATGAGTGTGACTCAGACTGGTAATGTGCAGTGAATTGATGCAAACCTACCCTCAGGTGCTTCACTCTGCTGTCAGCCACTCACTTAATAAACTTTCCCCCATACAAATGAGGAATAATTTATTGCAGCGAACACAATCATGCAGGACTGATTGTGCCTCGAGGCTAAAGAAATATTCAACCAATTCCAAGCAGAACGCAATATTCTATATTAACGTTAGTAATGAATTTTAAAGGTTCCAGGGATATTTAATGCAATGGAATTACAGGGAAATTGTTGATATAAATCATCCCCTAGACATTAATATATAACATCAGCAACTCAGCAATGTGGGATCACCGTTACATCTTGCACTAGGTTTAGGTTCAGTATTATTCTCACATGTACCGAGATACAGTGAACAACTTTGTCTTGCATGCTATCCAATCAAATTAGCCAATACTACACGTAAATACAATCAAGTCAGACTCAAGTCCAATAGGTGGAGCAAAGGGGAAGATACAGAGTGCAGAATATAGATCTCAGCATTGTAGCGCATCAGTTCCACAGACCAAGTCCAATGTCCACAATGGGTTAGAGGTGAATCAGACAGTACCCTAGCTTATGGAAGGACCGTTCAGAAGCCTGATAACAGAGGGGAAGAAGCTGTTCCTGAGTCTGGTGGTGCGAGCTTTCAAGCTTCTGTACCTTCTGCCAGACGGGAGCGGGGAGAAGAAGGAATGACCGGGGTGGGACAATTTATTGATTATGTGTCTTTTTCTGTAAACCACCACCTTCAGTCCCTTGTTTTCACGTTTATCTAACAATAGGAACATGACTCTGAATGGATCTGGAGCCCCAAAGTGGTCGTCAAGGACCAAACTCCCCCAACTCTCTCAACTAGAATCCTTCCAATCCCAGTGTGTGACAAGCTGACGTACAGACACTATTGTCTGGACTCTGGGGGAGGGCAGGGAGGAGTGCATCCCGTTCTCACAGTGATTGTCACATATCGTAATTCTTCTGTATTAGCAAGAGATTTTATAAAAGGATACCATGGACTTGATTTCTCAGTGTGTGTTTTTCTTCTGTGGTTTTTTCTGTTGGTAGAACATGGATTCAACCTGTGTTCAATTTATAGTTGAGTTAGTTTATTGTCAAGTGTACATAGGTAGAAGGTACAGGAGCCTGAAGACTGCAACGTCCAGGTTCAGAAACAGCATCTTCCCCACAGCCATCAGGCTATTGAACTCAACTCAAAATTCTGCACATTAATAGCCCATTATCTGTTTATTTGCACTCTATCAGTTTTATTTATTCATGTGTGTATATATTTATACAATGGTATATGGACACACTGATCTGTTCTGTATTCATGCCTACTATGTTCTGTTGTGCTGAAGCAAAGCAAGAATGTCATTGACCTACCTGGGACACATGACAATAAACTCTTGAATCTGGAATGAAAAGCTGTTTGTCGCATGCCATCCAGTCAGCGGAAAGACTACACATGTTACAATTGAGCCGCACCCAGTGTATAGATAGATGCTAAAGGGGAGAATGTTTACTGTGATGTGCGGGCCCATGTGTTGGTGGTGCTGCTGTAAGCAGCGTTAACATGGTAGATACACCTCACCATCAATAAACTCAACTTGACTGGCATCAGAATAAACGTTACCTGCTCGATGAGTGCTGCCAACCCATCCAGGTACTTGGGCCCTTCGTAGCTCGCCATCCTCCGCCTCTCCGTCACTCTGTCAACACCGTCCGTCAGCTCTGCCCTTGACGTCAATTCTGATTTACTGAGATCACCGCTTTCTTGCTCAATGCTATTGAGCGCCTGTGCGGAACAAGTGAAGACGATATTATTACAAAGCTCACTCACATCCACAGCGTTTACAACCCACAAACCTGCCCTATCCTTGGATGCAACAGGTTTGGAGGGAATATGGACCAAGCGCAGGCAGGTGGGACTAGTGTAGCTGGGGCATGTTGGGCTGAAGGGCCTGTTTCCACACTGTATCACTCTATGACTAGTGTAGCTGGAACATGTTGGGCTGAAGGGCCTGTTTCCACACTGTATCACTCTGTGACTAGTGTAGATGGGACATGTTGGGCTGAAGGGCCTGTTTCCACACTGTATCACTCTATGACTAGTGTAGCTGGGACATGTTGGGCTGAAGGGCCTGTTTCCACACTGTATCACTCTGTGACTAGTGTAGATGGGACATGTTGGGCAGTTTCCACAGTGTATCACTCTATGACTATGGAACGAGCTGCATGGGGACAAGTGTTTCTGGCAGACGAGACACCTGGCATGGACTGTGTGCCTCTTGCCCAGCTTCTACCCACTCTCCATGGTTGCCAAGACTCAATGGCTGTTAACAGTAGTGGACAGATGCCTACGCACTAGCTAGCCTGCCTGCTGTAAATCCCCAGCATAGATTTTCTCGTTCACCTGTGTGTAAACCACAGTACCACTTTTCTGAAGAAGTGTCCCAATCCGAAACGTCACCTATCCATGTTCTCCACAGATGCTGCCTGACCCGCTGAGTTACTCCAGCACTTTGTGTCTTCCTTTGCGACCAGTTTTCTCCTCTGGAGGCTTTCATTACACCTACAGTATAAGAGCCACATGCCAATATGCCTCTTTATACCATTATGTTCTAGTCAAACCCAATATTCCTCTCTCGTGAATGTACCCAGCTGATTTATCTATGAACCTTCAAGATTTCAACATCTTTACTTCCGATTACTTTTATGTATGATGCCAATTAATTAGTTTACAGTATAATGAGCCAGGTCCATCAGAAGAGAAGAAACAGCATTGCATAAAAGGTGAGAGAAAGTTCAACTCAACCAGTGCTAGACCACTGGTTAATATGTAGGATTATAGGGCAATACAGCACAGAAACAGGCCCTTTGGCCCAACTCATCCATACCAAACCAAATGCCCATCTAAGTTAGTCTTATTTACCCAAATTTGGCCCATATCCCTCTAAACCTTTCCTGTCAAGGTACCCGTCCAGAAGTCTTTAAGAAATTGATTGATACAGTACCTCTTCTGGCAGCTCGTTCCACATACCCACCATCCTGTGGGTACGGGTGTCGGGGGTTATGGGGAGAAGGCAGGAGAATGGGGTTAGGAGGGAGAGATAGATCAGCCATGGTTGAATGGCGGAGTCGACTCGATGGGCCGAATGGCCTATTTCTACTCCTATTCCTTATGATCCTCCTAAATAAAAAGTTGCCCCTCAGGTTCCTATTCAATCTTTCCCCTCTCATCTTAAACCGACGCACAGCGTTCAGGCCCAAGGGGCTGAATCGCCTTCTCTGTTTACCATCAATCTCTTAGTGTGGAACCAATACAATTGATTTTGATCATGGAGCGACAGCGCCGCCTGGTGGCCGAACTGTGCCTGGTGATGGTACACAAAAATGCTGGAGGAACTCAGCGGGTGCAGCAGCATCTATGGAGCGAAGGAAATAGGCAACGTTTCGGCCCGAAACCCTTCGGGTTTCGACCCGAAACATTGCCTATTTCCTATGGGTTTCGGCCCTAAACGTTGCCTATTTCCTTCGCTCCATGGATGCTGCTGCACCCGCTGAGTTTCTCCAGCACTTTTGTCCACCTTCGATTTTCCAGCATCTGCAGTTCCTTCTTAAACAAGAAATCCGGGTGTTTGGTGATCCTTTATAAAGGCTTTGCGAATGGTGCCAGTGCTCAGACTGCAAGCTGCACGGAGATGGTTCTACGGCTGACACTGGCATTTCCTGTTCTCCACTGAGCCTCTGCTCAACCATGTCACAGATGATCACAGCAAAGGCCACTAAACCTCCACAGTCTGAGACAACCAAGGAGCAATCTGGCAGCATTTACCAAAACAAAGGGTGCAGTGTTGGATGCCTGCAACACACTGCCAGGGGTATGATAAGGCAGAACTTTACTTATCCCAGGACGGAAATCGGGATAAATAAAGTTCTATCGTGTCGTATTGCATCGTATCGTTGACACCGAAGATAGACAAGACGCTGGAGTAACTCAGCGGGACAGGCAGCATCTCTGGAGAGAAGGGATAGGTGACGTTTCGGGTCGAGACCCTTCTTCAGACTGTATTCCCAAGTGCTTTCTGATCTCAGGATTGAATGTTACCCAACATAAAGCAGCATTATTCACAGTGGGAGTAAATCACAGTCAGTGACGGGCGGGGGGGGGGGGGTGGTTACAGTACCTCCAGGAACGGTTTCGTCTCCTTGGGCGAGATCTGATTTGCCAAGGACGGCACCTGGGACAGCACGACAAACTCCTCTGTCTTGGCCTTCAAGGCAGACTCCCCCAGGAAAGCAGGGATCTCAAACAGGTCCCGCACGGTCTGCTGCAAAACATCAAGCATGTCGTTGGTGCTAACCGTCGAGGGGTCGGTTACGGCTCAGCACGTTAGATACCATTTGTCCTCTCAATTACCAAGATAACTGTGGAATTCTCTGCATCAGAGGGCGGTGGATGCAGGTTCTCTGGATGCTTTCAATAGAGAGCTAGATAGGGCTCTTAAAGATAGCGGAGTCAGGGGATATGGGGAGAAGGCAGGAACGGGGTACTGATTGGGGATGATCAGCCATGATCACATTGAATGTCAGTGCTGGCTTGAAGGGCCAAATGGCCTACTCTGTGAAACCTATTGTCTATTGTCTATAACTCGTGGTGTTAATCAGTAGTAACGAAAGCAAACTCAATGCTGCCATTTATTTCGAGAGGGCTAGAATACAAAAACAGGGATGTAATGCTGAGGCTCTATAAGGCGCTGGTCAGGCCACATTTGGAATATTGTGAGCAATTTTGGGCCCCATATCTGAGGAAGGATGTGCCGGCTCTGGAGAGGGTCCAGAGGAGGTTTACAAGAATGATCCCAGGAATGAGTGGGTTAACATATGATAAGCGTTTGATCAGTGGATATTTTTAAGGCGGAGATAGATAGATTCTTGATTAGTGCGGGTGTCAGGGGTTATGGGGAGAAGACAGGAGAATGGGGTTCGGAGGGAGAGATAGATCAGCCATGATTGAATGGTGGAGTGGACTTGATGGGCCGAATGGCCTAATTCTGCTCCTATCACTTATGACCTTATGTTGTATGGGCCCATGCGCACAAAGCTGTACACGTGACAATAAACTATACTGAAACTGAACTGAAAACTAGAGCTTGGTACAGCTGGTGGAGGAGAGCTTATCACTCATTTTCAGTTCACTTTCAATGTAGTTTCTTGTCACGTGTACCGAGATGCAGTGAACAGCTTTGGTTGTGTGCCAACCAGTCAGCACATGTATGACAATCTTGTGATATTATTGTCATTATTGGGTGCTTCCTCCAAAGGAATGACACAGGTTGTGTGATATTTACAAAGATGATTCCAGTTCTGCACACAGCTCTGGAAGTAGTTAAAGGTAACCATTTATAACATTGTTTTTCTCAAGATACTGGCGCTGAGGTCCAATACCTGCTGCAAGTATGCCGTGCAATAGTTGCTCCCGTGTGAAGCTACATCTCGAATTAAATTCTTAGTTCCGTTCTTGAGAAGCTTCTCCTCGATGGAGTTGCCGATAACCAGTCTAGAGCAGAGGGATAAACAGGAGGATGGTTGGAGGTTGCAAAAAGAAAATTCCACCGTTTTCACCCATTCCATGGAGGCACAAGGAACTGCAAACGGAGGAGTAACTCAGCGGGTCAGGCAGCATCTGTGGAGAACATGGATAGGTGACGTTTCACAGAGTGCTGGAGTAACTCAGCGGGTCAGGCAGCATCTGTGGAGCAAAGGAAATGGGCAACCTTTCGGGCCGAAACCCTGAAGGAAATAGGCAAAGTTTCGGGCCGAAACCCTTCCGGGTTTCGGGCCGAAACGTTGCCTATTTCCTTCGCTCCATAGATGCTGCCGGAACATGGATAGGTGACGTTTCACAGAGTGCTGGAGTAACTCAGCGGGTCAGGCAGCATCTGTGGAGAACATGGATAGGTGACGTTTCACAGAGTGCTGGAGTAACTCAGCGGGTCAGGCAGCATCTGTGGAGAACATGGATAGGTGACGTTTCACAGAGTGCTGGAGTAACTCAGCGGGGTCAGGCAGCATCTGTGGAGAACATGGATAGGTGACGTTTCACAGAGTGCTGGAGTAACTCAGCAGGTCAGGCAGCATCTCGGTACGCTTCCACCAAAGGATTCCGACATGAAACGTCCCCCATCTTTTTTTAGTCACAGATGCTGCCTGACCCGCTGAGTTACTCCAGCACTTCTGTATTAAAGCAGCGTCTGCAGTTCTTTGTGCCTACATCCAAACCAATGCAAGCCCCATAAATGGCGAGTGCATTGAATGGTGTTGTTAACACGATACCTGTATATGTGGATATCTTTACACTTTCCAATTCTGTCGCACCATTCCTGAACCTGCGAGTCCAGTGTGGGGTTCAGATCACTGTCGTACACAATGACAGTGTCGGCGTCGATCAGATTAACCCCCGCAGCTCCGCCCCGGGTGGACAGGATGGCGCAGAAGATGCGCTTGTCGTTGTTGAAGAGCTTCATCGATGCCTGGGGAGGGAAATGAAACAAAGTTTGGGTGCGTACGCGCACTCGCATCGGCGGTGAACAGTGCAAGCCGGTTCTGTATTCTGGTGATGCCAGGTTGAATTTCACATACTCAGCCCACAAGATGCAAGCTTTTCCTGTACCTTCAGAATGCGCATTTCTAGTATAGTTTACATAGAAACATAAAAAATAGGTGCAGGAGGAGGCCATTCGGCCCTTCGAGCCAGCACCGCCATTCATTGCGATCATGGCTGATCGTCCCCAATCAATAACCCTGTATTAGAGATACAGCGCGGAAACAGGCCCTTCAGCTCACCGAGTCCGTGCCGACCAGCGATCCCCGCACACTAACACTATCCTACACACACTAGGGACAATTTACAAATATACCAAGCCAATTAACCTGTAAGCCTGTACGGCTAAATTGACCCACAATCCTGTTTCGTTTGTGGGAGGAAACCGGAGCATCCGGAGAAAACCCACTCGGTCACAGGGTGAAGGTACAAAATGCGTACAGACAGCACCCGTGGTCAGGATGGAACCCGGGTCACTGGCGTTGTAAGGCAGCAACTCTACCGCTGTGCTGCTGTGCATGCAGTGATACAGCATGGTGGCTTGCCCGGGCCGACCAAGATGCCCCAGCTACACTGGTCCAACTTACCCGTGTTTGGCCCATATACACCTGAACCTTTCCTGTCCAAGTGACTATTAAATACTTTTACCTAGTCATGTAAGAAATAGCCAATCATTCCAGAAATACTTTGATGTATAAGATTACAACACATAAAGCAAGTTGTGATAAATATTTTGAGGGTTTGTCCCAGAAAAAGAGGAACTTGTGCAGATACACTGCTTCTTGGGACTTTATTCTTTTAGGGTCAAGTTGTCTGTTATTTTGAGCAGATACACTGCGACTCTGGGTCAAGGTTTCTGGGAGGAAAATAATCTAGCCCTCGTCATCAGTGAAGTAGTTGAGTCTGTACAACAATCCCACAAGGTCAGTGGTCATCAGGAATAGCACACAAATGATCATGGTTACTGAATGAAACATCATAAATGACTGCAATATCATTTAACTCTCAACCCCTGAAGAAACTGTCAAGCATTGTAACCAAGAGATCTGTAATAACCCTGTGCTGATTTTCTGCCATTCAATAGAAGACTGCCAGGGCAGCAGCGGTAGAGTTGCTGCCTTACAGCGAATACAGCACCGGAGACCCGGGTTCCATCCCGACTACAGGGTTTGTACGGAGTATGCACGTTCTCCCCGTGACCTGCGTGGCTTTTTTCCTCCGAGATCTTTGGTTTCCTCCCACATTCCAAAGACGTGCAGGTTTGTAGGTTAATTGGGTTGGCAAATGTAAAAATCATCCCTAGTGTGTGTAGGATAGTGTTAGTGTGCGGGGATCGCGGGTCGGCGCAGACCCGGTGGGCCGAAGGGCCTGTTTCCGTGCTGTATCTCTAAACTAAAAAAATACAACTTGCAAATGTATCAAAGGCACGGCCTCGCAAACGGCATGGTGAGGTCTATGTAGATAAACCACTGTCAGACCATTCTATAGGCCCCAGGGAGTATCGCAATAAACTCGGCTGGGGAGGGAAGGAATCTGTTTCATCTACCCCAGAAAATGACAGTGCACAATACCTGTTTCACTGTGCCCGCAGTAAGACTGGGGAACATTACTCCAACAACAACTACTGCTAAATTACAATGTCACACCACAAGCAACTAACCGTAAACTAACAGAGCCACGGCTTCCTTGTACAGTATATGTAAAAAAACACACGTTAAATTCATTGTTCATTTGTACAATACATATAAAAATACAAGCTAAAGTCTGAAGAAGGGTTTTGGCCCGAAACGTTGCCTATTTCCTTCGCTCCATAGATGCTGCCGCACCCGCTGAGTTTTTCCAGCACTTTTGTCTAAGCTAAAATCATTGTTTCTTTGTACAGTATATGTATATTAACGTACATAAAATCATTGTTTCTTTGTATAGTATATGTAATAGACCTGTTAAATTAATTGTTCCTTTGTACAGTATATGTAAACATGAGCTAAAATAATTTTAAGAAGGGTCTCGACCCGAAATGTGGCCTATTTCCTTCGCTCCATAGATGCTGCCTCACCCGCTGAGTTTCTCCAGCATTTTTGTCTACCTTCCATTTTCCAGCATCTGCAGTTCCTTCTTAAACAGCTAAAATAATTTGATCTTTTGTACAGTATATGTAAACATGAGCTGAATTAATTTGTGCAAGAAGGAACTGCAGATGCTGATTTAAACCGAAGATTGACACAAAAAAGCTGGAATAACTCAGCGTGACAGGCGGCATCTCTGGAGAGAAGGAATTGGTGACGTTTCGGATCGAGACCCTTCTTCAGACAATTTGATGTTTTGTACAGTAAATGTAAACATGAGCTAAATTAATTGTTCCTTTGTACAGTATATGTACATAAACATGTACATAAATCATAGTTCCTTTGTATAGTATATGTAATAGACATGAGCTCAATTAATTTGAACTTCTGTACAGTATATGTAAACATGAGTTAAAAGAAGAGTTCCTTTGGAAGGCATACCTGTCGTTGGGCAAGGTGAACATTTCCATCGACTCTCACAAAAGGAAGTCTGTGGTGGTCGAGGAAACTCTCCAAGATGTCCAGCATTTGAACCATCTGTGTGAAGATCAATACTCGCCGCCTTTCCGATTTTAATTTATGAAGCAGAACAGCCAGTGCCTCCAATTTCCCTGGGTAAAGAATCATTGGAATTAAATTAAACCCAGCAATATCAAACGTTTCCCAATTAAACAAGGAGGTGGAATAGAAATTTTGGGGCACAATCTTTCTCTCTCTCAACCCAATAGAGACCGGGCGCCATGTCACAGAAGAGTTGTCCACAGCATCAATACTGTGATCAATACTGTGAAGGTGGCACGGTGGTGCAGCTGTAGAGTTGCTGCCGTACAGCGCCAGATATCCTGGTTGGATCCTGACTATAGGTGCTGTCTATTTGGAGTTAATACCTTCTCCATGTAAACGGGCGGGTTTCCCTCCCACATTTCAAAGATTCGCATGTTTGTAGGTTAAGTGGCTTTGGTACAATAGTAAAATAGTAAAAAATATCCTTAGTGTGTAGGATAATGTTAGTGTATGGTATAATCGCTGGTCGGCGCCGACTTGGTGGGCCAAAGGGCCTGTTTCCACGCTGTATCTAAGTCTAAATCTGCTGGTGAAATACAATAGGGACAGGCCCGTCTCTACACGGCATCTCACATGCAATAAATACATCTCACTTACTGACCTGAGTCAAACTGTACAAGCCTGGGGTCAGTTAACTGCAGCATTGCTGTAGATGTGACACGCTGTAGCTGTTGGAAGTACGGAGCCAGCTCCCTCTTCAGATTGGACTTGAACAGCCGGGTACGATGTGTGTGCGCAGGTGGCGGGTTAAAGGTGTACAGTGTTGGTGGAGGAGCCACGACAGGTGGGACAACACAGTGAAACCTGCAGCAAAGATGCAATGAAAGCTTCAGTGTACAGAGCAGAGCACATCATCACCCTAATGGGGTTGCAGAGCAAACTTCACTCCACTGTCGAGAGAAAGGGCGGCACGGTGGCGCAGCGGTAGAGTTGCTGCCTTACAGCGAATGTAGCGCCGGAGACCCGGGTTCGATCCTGACTACGGGTGCTGTCTGTACGGAGTTTGTATGTTCTCCACGTGACCTGCGTGGGTTTTCTCCGAGATCTCTAGTTTCCTCCCACACTCCAAAGACGTGCAGGTTTGTAGGTTAAATGTAAAATGTAAAAATTGTCCCTAGTGTGTGTGTGTAGGATAATGTTAATGTGCGGGGATCGCTGGTCGGCACGGACCCGGTGGGCCAAAGGGCCTGTTTCCACGCTGTATCTCTAAAGTAAACTAATAAAGACATGTGGATCAATCAGGGTATTATGAAATGGTGATACTCAAGACTGAACATTTAGCCCAGTGAAGTTATGCTTCAGTGCCCCAAGCACAGTTTATTCACAAACATAGTGTAGAAGTCAGCAATAAAAATGGCACCTTCTGGCATTTGTTCTCGGCACTCTCTACTATCCAAGATGTCCACGTTTACACCGAATATACGTCAGGTATGATACTAATGGCAGGATGCTGCTCCAGGGCAGTGAGGTGTTAGATAGGCTCTCCTTCCTTTGAGTCATTAAATGCAGATCCTGTCATCCTCTCCAATAGAGATAAGATGCCAACTTACAACCTCACCCTCACCCACGCACAGTGCCTACTTGGCTTTAGATCGTAAGCATTTCACATATCAAGACCTTGTGAGAGACGCCCCAAAGTGATGGGAAAATAATCTTAAGATGGCTCCACCAATCTTGAAATCCAAGTTGCCGACAGCCTCGTATATTGGAGAATTTCCTCTCATACATATAGTTTGATGCAAAGACTCTGCTGTAAAGCCTAACACCAATCATCGATGTTCATCACACATAGCAGAGTACGGCCATTTGGCCCGTCGAGGCTGCACTGTCATTCGATCATGGTTGATCTATTTTACCCCTCTCAACGCCATTCCCCGGCCCTCTCCCCGGAAACCTTTGCGCCCTTACTAATCAAGAACCAGGCAATTGTCTCTGCGGAGGCACAAAAAGCTGGAGTAACTCAGCGGGTGAGGCAGCATCTCTGGAGAGAAGGAATCGTGTAGAGACCCTTCTTCAGACTGATGTCAGGGGAGGGGGCGGGACAGAGATAGAATGTAGTCGGAGACAGTAAGATTGGTGGGAGAACTGGGAAGGGGATGGAGAGAGAGGGAAAGCAAGGGCTACTTGAAGTTAGAGAAGTCAATGTTCACACCGCTGGGGTGTAAGCTGCCCAAGCAAAATATGAGGTGGTGTTCCTCCAATTTACGCTGGGCCTCACTCTGACAATGGAGGAGGCCCAGGACGGAAAGGTCAGTGTGGGGATGGGAGGGGGTTAAAATGCTGAGCACCCGGGAGATCAGGTAGGTTTAGGAGTGGAGGTGTTCAGCGAAACGATCGGCGAACACCCGGAGCAGCGAATTGTCTCGGTGTTATGTGAAGTGACGTGTGCTCACCTTTTGATAAGGTCCTGCATACTGTCTTGCCTCTGGTCCCGCGACACGATTGCCCGTGACAACGCGCGAGTGTATTTCCACGATGTCTCAGCATCGAGGAAGCCACCGGCTGACTGATGGAAATTGCAGCAATTCACGTAGCCGGAGGAAAGCCAGGAGTTTACGGCCGATTTGGGCTTGCTTAGTTCATATTCACCAATCAAAAAACACACTCCGAGCAGCTCTGTGCCGTACACCGGCACCACGGAGCAACGACGCTCATTTATGAAAAATATTCTGTCCAAACGATCCTTTGTCAGCCTTTTCTTTTCTTCTAAGGAATCCTAAAAATAAAAATAACAGGAATCTTAACTGTGACTGAAAATAAAAAGCATCGATCTAGTGTAATTAAAGAGCCAATGGGTTGACGTGACGTTTTTCTCTTGACTTGACGTTTTTCTTGCCGATGTTGCTGTTTTAGACAATAGGTGCAGGAGTAGGCCATTCGGCCCTTCGAGCCAGCACCGCCATTCAATGTGATCATGGCTGATCATCTACAATCAGTACCAAGGTCCTGCCTTCTCCCCACTTGACCGCGATCTTTAAGAGCTCTATCTAACTCTCTCGTGAAAGCATCCAGAGAATCAGCCTCCACTGTCTTCTAAGGCAGAGAATTCCACAGATTCACAACTCTCTGGGTGAAAAGGTTCAAGTTCAAGTGAGTTTATTATCATGTGTCCCTGATAGGACAATGAAATTCTTGCTTTGCTTCAGCACAACAGAACATAGAAGGCATTGACTACAAAACAGATCAGTGTGTCCATATATCATTATATAAATATATACACACATTAATAATCAAAGGTTTTTCCTCATCTCCATTCTAAATGGCCTACCCCTTATTCTTAAACTGTGGCCCCTGGTTCTGGATTCCCCCAACATGGGGAACATGTTTCCTGTCTCGAGCGTGTCCAATCCCTTAATTATCTTATATGTTTCAATAAGATCCTCTCTCATCCTTTTAAATTCCAGTGTATACAAGCCCAGTCGCTCCATTCTTTCAACATATGACAGTCCCGCCATCCCGGGAATTAACCTGGTGAACCTACGCTGCACTCCCTCAATAGCAAGAATGTCCTTCCTCAAATTTAGAGTCCAAAACTGCACAAAACACTCCAGGTGTGGTTTCACCAGGGCCCTGTACAACTGCAGAAGGACGTCTTTGCTCCTACACTCAACTCCTCTTGTTATGAAGTCCAACATGCCATAGATAAATTGTAAACAAGGACAGTCAGGCTGGTCGGAGAACCAGGAAGGGGTGTAGAGAGGGAAAGCAAGGGCTACTTGAATTTAGAGAAGTCAATGTTCATACCAGATGCAGGAAAAATGTACCCAATGTTGGGCGAGTCCAGAACCAGGGGCCACAGTCTTAGAATAAAGGGGAGGTCATTTAAGACTGAGGTGAGAAAAAACTTTTTCACCCAGAGAGTTGTGAATTTATGGAATTCCCTGCCACAGAGGGCAGTGGAGGCCAAGTCACTGGATGGATTTAAGAGAGAGTTAGATAGAGCTCTAGGGTCTAGTGGAGTCAAGGGATATGGGGAGAAGGCAGGCACGGGTTATTGATAGGGGACAATCAGCCATGATCACAATGAATGGCGGTGCTGGCTTGAAGGGCCGAATAGCCTCCTCCTGCACCTATTTTCTATGTTTCTGTTTACCACTGGGGTGTAAGCTACCCAAGCGAAATCTGAATTCCTCCATTTTGCGCAGGGCCTCACTCTGACAATGGAGGAGGCCCAGGACAGAAAGGTCAGTGTGGGAATGGGAGGGGGAGTCAAAGTGTTGAGCAACCGGGAGCATCAGGTCGGTTTAGGAGGTGTTGAGCTAAACGATCGGTGACGCCTGCGCTGCTGCAACTTGTTTACCTGTGCGGCAGATCCCAGAGAGGAGATTGGCCTGAGGATCGCTCCATGCTCACCAGATATCGAGCTCCCAACCGTCCTGGTCGTGAGAAAAGATGCTGGGGGAAAAAACGGACAAGAGATGGCTGACCTGCGGCGGGTGTAAAGGCTTAAACGGAGCGCGTGGATCGCGGCCTCACCGCTGTTTACCTTGCGTTGAAGTAGGGGTGGGGAGGGACGTGGATGCTACTCCCTGCTGGTTTCCCGACGTGTTGTGCACGCCGCTGCCCTGCGACGGTGCCTGCATCAGAGACTGATTCTGGTGACGCATTATCTGTTGCCCCGGTGCCGACACGATTTGGAGAACATTACCTGTGGTCGAGCAAAATTAAATGATTCTCTCATCCATCCAATGCAGGATTTATTACAATCATCATTTCCCTGCAAGTCCCTGCCCGAAGCAGCCTACGCCTTTCCCAAAAGCAGAATTCAATCATTCTCCCCCTAAATAAATCACGATTGTCCAAGGGGATTTTAATATTAAATTATGATATGTTTAATATTAACGGGATCAGAAAAGACAAATTGCTCTTGGAACAGAGGTCAATAAGGAGCATTAATCTAAAGTGATTGATAAAAGTATGAGGCGAGTTCAAACATAGAACAATACAGCACAGGAACAGGCCCTTCAGCCAACAATGTCCGTGCTCAACATGATGCCGTTAAACTAATCTCCTCTGCAGTTAGACACAAACGCTGGAGTAACTCAGCGGGACAGGCAGCATCTCCAGAGAGAAGGAATGGGTGACGTTTCGAGTCGAGACCCTTCTAAAGAGTCTGAAGAGTTACTCCAACTTTTTGTGTCTATCTTTGGTTTAAACCAGCATCTGCAGTTCCTTCCTATTAATCTCCTCTGCATGCATGCAATCCATATCCCTCCATTCCCTGCATATCAATGTGCCTATCTAAAAGAGTTAAGGAAAAATAGAGTTATGTGAATCGGGGTCCTTGGCGCTGTGAGGCAGCAGCTCTACCAGCTGGGCCACCCAATATATTACTATGTTCTATTTACTATTTTCTAAGTGCCTTGTTAATGCTAAAGTGCAGCACTTCCTTATCATCAACATCAGACCAACTACTCTGTAGTTTCCCATTGCTTCCCTCTCCCGCCTTTCACAAATAGTCTATAATACGATTGCACCTTGTATAACAACCAAGCGAATAGGAAGGACCTACTCACTTGTCAGAGGTCAGAAGTCAAGAACTAAATAACTTAAAGGTCAACCCTAAAAAAGACAAAAAATAGTCCAGTGCAAAGACTAAGAGGTGAGTAGACAAACGAGGCAGGAGCGGGAGTGTGTGTCTGCTATGGGTTTTTGCTGAGATATTTATTTATGGCCATCTGATATGGCTGCATTAGTGAAGATCTTTCCAGGTCAAATGTTTGTATCTTCAGGTTTTGTATTATGTGGGCAGTGAGGGGTTGGGGAAACGTTTTTTTATCTCTTCCCTCGATGGAGATGTGACTTTTTCTGTATCGTATCCCCGTCCGCACTGCGGCCTAACATCGTGGAGCCGGCAGTCCCTTTGTTAGGGATCAACTTCGGGAGCTCCAACTGCAGGAGCTTCGACCGTCCCCGATCAGGGGCTTCGATCGCCCAAACTGTGGATGGTTCGATCGCCCCGACTGTGGATGGTTCGATCGCCCCGACTGTGGATGGTTCGATCGCCCCGATCGGGGGAGAAAAGGAGGAAGAAGGTAAAAGTTATTCGCCTTCCATCACAGTGGGGAATGTGAGGTCGCCGAAAAACAAGATGGACGTGCTGCCTGCGCTGGTGGGGACTCGGAGGGAGTGCCGTGAGTGCAGTGATCTCGGTGTTTGCAGGGACATCGCGCCATGAGGACATCCTGGAGTCTGGTGCGAGTGTGGACGGCTTTCTGACTGTTCGGACAGACAGGGACTGTAGAGAGAGTGACAGCGGTGGGTACAACTCTGGTGAAGGAGCGCGTGTGCGTGTGTGTGTGTGGCCCGGACATTGAACTGATGGCTGTGGGTCTCTGCTGTTGCTGTGTGCCCTGGGGATTCTCACACGCCACTGTGGCGGCTGTTTATGTTTAATCTTTATGTGGTTTTGTATCTTGTTAATCATGTGACAATAAAGGGCCATTGAACCATTGAAATGGGTCCCTGATCATTTCCCCCTCTCACAGCAACCCAGCAGTAACAAGCACCTGCAGCCTTCAGTTTATAACACACTCACCCCGGTCACTCCCTCTTCTCCCCTCTCCCATCAGGCAAGAGGTACAGGAGTGTGAAAACGAACGCACACCTCCAGACTCACGGACAGTTTCTTCCCAGCTGTTATCAGGCAACTGAACCATAGAAACATAGAAAATAGGTGCAGGAGGAGGCCATTCAGCCCTTCGAGCCAGCACCGCCATTCATTGTGATCATGGCTGATCGTCCCCTATCAATAACCCGTGCCTGCCTTCTCCCCATATCCCTTGACTCCCTAGAGCTCTATCTAACTCTCTCTTAAATCCATCCAGTGACTTGGCCTCCACTACCCTCTGTGGCAGGGAATTCCACAAATTCACAACTCTCTGGGTGAAAAAGTATTTTCTTACCTCAGTCTTAAATCATACAAACCTTAAGTCCTACAAACAACTAGAGAGCAGACCTGAACTACTATCTACCTCACTGGAGACCCTCGGACTATCTTTAATTGGACTTCATCTTGCACTAAACGTTATTCCCATTATCCTGTACACTGTGGACGGCTCGATTCTAATTATGTACTGGGTTTTTCACAGACCGGTTAGCGCGCAAGAAAAACGTTTCACTCGTGCCTAGCTACACGTGACAATGAACTAAACTGATCTAAGAAAGAACTGCACATGCTGGAAAAATCAGCATCGATGGAGCGAAGGAATAAGTGACGTTTCGGGTCGAGACCCGGAAGGAATAGGAAACGTCACCTATTCCTTCGCTCCATAGATGCTGCCTCACCCGCTGAGTTTCTCCAGCATTTTATCATCAGTCTGAAGAAGGGTCACCTATTCCTTCGGGGTCTCGACCCGAAACGTCACCTATTCCTTCGCTCCATAGATGCTGCCTCATCCGCTGAGTTACTCCAGCATTTTTGTTGACCTATCAACTAAACTGAAATCTCAAATCAAACGTGGTGGATTACTGATATCACCATGCTTTGGGATCTTGCCTGGCAGCTACTGAGCAAGTACTGAGGGGGGTAAATGTGTCTATCTGCCCAGTTGCTAACATGGATTTTGTATTGACCATTGAATGCGACCCACTGCCTCTTGCATCTCCGGTTAACTTCATGCTAATACTGCTAACTAGAGGCCCACCCACAAAATGTCTGTGTGTGTTTCAGACCACCAATTACTAAAACCCCTGTCCCACGGTACGTGTTCATTCCAAGAGTTCTCCCGAGTTTGCCCTGATTCGAACTCGGAGATTTACGGTAATGGCCACTCGTCGGTACTCGGGGCTCTCGTGGACATTATTCAACATGTTGAAAAATCTTCACGAGTCTTCCCGTGCTTACCTGCCGTTAGCAAGTCTTCCCGAGTACCTGCCGTTAGCGCTAAGAGACGTCCCCGAGCTCCGACGTACCTGCTACGTTCATTCTCCGTGCTTACCACGAGTCTGATTTTTTTTTAAACTCGGGAGAGCTCTTGGAATGAACTCGTACCGTGGGACAGGGCTTTAACCACAGTCTGCAACCAGAGTCTCATTTGGACATGCCCCAGTGAGAATTCCCATAATGCAGACATTTTCAATGTTGGTACTTAAATGAAAGGGTGGTGGAAGAGGGATAACGTCGTGTATAAGAAACGCACACATATGCAAGAAATATATGCCTGCAGTCCGCCCTTTCACCCTTTTTTATTTTTATTTTTAGTCCCGTTAAAAAACAAAATGTTAGTTGGAGGTCTTTTATGTGGTGGGTGGGGGAGTGCCACACCGAGGAGAGGATTGGGTGGAATCATTAATGCAGGCAACATTTTGTGTCAAGAATAGAAGCCCTCTAGCTTTTTTTTCTCTTGTTCTTTTTTCTTTCTATGGATGTAAGGAAACTTAATTATTTATTTTATGTAAAGCACTTTGTTATCAACGCGAGTTGATTTAAAACGTGCTATATAAATAAAACTTACTTACTACTTACTTACATTTAAAATAGTGTGAAAGTTGCCGGATGCCGGGCCTACCTTGTAACTGAAGATGCTGGCCCGCGGTGAGCTGACGCAGCTGACTGCTGGACAAGGTGAACTTGTTGCCTTGGAAGTGCAAGGTGACGGGCTGACTGGTCTGGGTGCCGCGACCTTGCCCGCCCGCGATGGAGGCAAGCTGGGCAATGCTGACCACTTCCCCGCCTGCAAGGAAGGAGAGCGGCACGCGCGCCGTTAAAACGTGCAGTCAAACACCCCCTGGCTCAGTGATTAGTACGTCTGCCATCAAGCTCTACTCATGCAAGGTCATCTACGGTGCTCAAACAAGGTGTCAAAGAAGTTGATGCAGGAAGAGCCAAGTAAAGTTGGAAGAGCAGCTTGGGAAAGTGGCAACTGGTTGTGCAGCCAATGCCAGGAGTTAGCAAACAGGTACCCTGATCCTTCAGAGATATTATCTACTAATAACAAGAGAAAGCTAAATGAAGAAGAAATTGCTTCAGTCCCTGCCTGTTACTTGTTCATTATGTCTGCAAATTAAAACATGTGTCCTTGTTCACAACAATGTGACCTATGCTCAGTCAGAGGTGGAGTTAGACTTGTATATAATCAAAGGACTAATAACATTTCATTTTACTCCTCTGCCCTCTCGAAATCCATCATCTCTTTTAGGCAGAGGCCTAAATCTACTTTTATTTTCTTCCTCACTTTAAAAATAAACCTCAAAATAATAAAAAGAGTTGACTTGGGCATGAGCACCTGGGGTTCCACTAGGCAAGCCGGCCAAATGCTGCAGGTTTCCTTAATGCCGAGGAGATGATTTCTACGCACAAACTTTAATGGCAATGAAGGGACTTTTCAGTTACTCGTGGTGCAAGCTATCCAGGGGCAATGTCCATCCAGTATGTTGCATTCAGCTGCCTGTAAAACCTTAAATGACACCCAGTTTCTGTCAGCGCTATGAAAGTGGTGCGATTTTCACTGCCTTTCCAAGAGAGCTCAGAAATTTAAAAAAATGCAGAATGAGTCAGAAGTCTGTTTGTACGTTTAATGAACCTCCCAAAGACTCGGTCCCAGGCGTGTCCACTTCTAAATGCTTCAGCATTCACATCTTCTGCACGTTGACTCCACCAAGATGAATGTAGAGCATCCCTCCCATAGATGGTCACATTATTTGTCCTGACATGGGAGACCTCTTCCTTGAGGTTTGCATCGAGTCTGAGTAATCACCTACTTCCTGCCAGCTTGCACAGCTTAGCTAGGGGCGACCTGCAGTGTCCAATTAATGCACCAAGCCGCAGGCTGGCGGCATGTAGGAGGGAACCCTGGGGAAGCCTGTGCCATCACTAGGACAGCGTGCAAACTCCACACAGAGCAGCAGCTATGCCACAGTGTTGCCTCGGCAGGTACTGACACAAACTGAGCTTGGCAGCCATTTCTAATTCCAATCGTTTAGGCATTCTAATTATACCGAGCGGGTGGGCATTTATTTGGATCTCTAGTTGTTTATGCATTTGTTGCGGTCAGGTGGAAATGTCTTCTACTCCCCGAGGGCAAAGATTGATTGATTGAACTGATTAAAAGATGCAGTGTGGAAACAGGCCCTTCGGCCCACTGTGTCCATGCCGACCATCGATCACCCGTTCGCACTAGTTCTACGATATCCCCCTTTCTCATCCGCTCCCTACACACTAGGGGCCAACTAACGTTCAAACCCACTTGTCTTTGGGATGTGGCAGCACCCTGAGGAAACCCACGCGGTCACAGGGAGAACGTGCAAATTCCACACACAGAGGTTAGGATTGAACCCGGTTCTCTGGCGCTGAGAGGCAGCGGTTCTACCAGCTGTGCCACACTGAGGAGAGGATTGGGTGGAATCATTATTGCAGGCAACATTTTGTGTCAAGAATAGAAGCCCTCTAGCTTTTGTCAATCCCGAACTTAATTCAAGACAGAACCACTATGGATTTTGTTGGGGGGTTTTTCAACATGTCAAGCATCTTTTGCAAAGGCAGTGTGTTATCTACAGGATCAATATATCACCAGGTCTGTGCTCAGTATCAGAAAGACATGCTAGAAGACTACGTACATACAAAAGTGAAGCAGAGGACAGCTTTTGGTTCAATGGCCAGCAACCATGGCTAACCAGAGCTGGTCGAAAGAAAATGTCAGCAGATGGATTAGTCCTTTACCCAAAAGAGATTTGTGGAAACAGGGCAGCAAGAGAGAAGTTGAAAAATAAAAGGGCCGCATGTGAGGGCCAGACCCTAGCAGCAAGAAATGAGAGAATCATGCAACAGTAATAAGTGGGAGAAGTAGGCAATATTTGTGAGGCCACTTACTAGGCAATCGTGCCTGGGCCTGGGAGGAGAGCACCAGCCTCTGATGCAGTACATTGGTTGTCGGGACCGTGTGAACGGAGGTGACCTGTTGCTGGGCCTGGCCAGAGTGCAAGGCCTGGGGAGCGGCCTGTCCCTGCTGGGCAGAGCTGACCAGGGCTGGAGTGGCCGTGCTGACCGCCTGCTGCTGTCCTGGTGCACTGGCAGAAGTCGGGGCCATCTGTAACGTAGAGGCTGTTGCAAACGACAAGTGCTTGGTTTGTGCTGGCCAACATAGGAGAGACTTGCATCAGAATCACATTCACATTTCATTCTTCACTAACTCACCGTGCCTCCGGTAAAAGCCCAGGCCATGAGCAACATCAAGCCACAAAGCACCCGTCCAGATACTGGAGATAACCAGCCATTGCTCCAAAGACAGACACTAAATGCTGGAGTAACTCAGCGGGACCGGCAGCATCCCTGGAGAGAAGGGATGTGTGACGTTTTGGGTCGACACCTTTCTTCAGTCTCGACCCAAACGTCACCCATTCCTTCTCTCCAGAGATGCTGCCTGTCCTGCTGAGTTACTCCAGCATTTTGTGTCTGTCTTCGGTGTAAACCGGCATCTGCAGTTCCTTCAAACAGCTATAGCTCCAAGCAGATATAATTCATAAGTGCACGCAATATCTACGTCCATCACTTCAGAGATATTTTGTGTGAGGCTCCACCGCATCACATCGCAGCTGGTTTACATATTCAGTTGCGCTGCAGCAAGCAAGAATTCCATTGTCCTATCTATCTGGGACACATGACAATAAACTCTCTTGACTTGACTTGACTTGGTTGCACTCTTGCTCCTGCGGTGGCTCACAAGCTTGTGGACTCACATCACAGGTTGCACTGTAGTATTGAGGGGGAGATGCACTGTTGGGAGGGAGCGGTGTCTGAATGGGCTGTCCTCTCAGGTGAATGTGGACAAAAATACTTAATTGGCTGCGTGGGCCGTTTGAACATGCGAAGAGAGCTGACAAGTTCTTTAATTCACTGCAAACACAGCGAGCAGCTTAAGCAAACTCTGGAGGTGTGTGCTGTATAGTTAGCATGAGACTGGTTGTAGCGTTGCATGGAGGCGAGGCTGGTGACTCCCAGCTTGGGATGACAGAGCTCACACTGAAACAATACATACAGCTCACCAATCAATTCATTCTGTGCATTAGCAGTGAACTAATCGCATTATTGCAGCCAATAAACTGCATTGCAGAATGACATTTCCAGGATTCCAACCCGAGACTATCTCCTACCACTTCATCCCACGGTAAACGACGTTCAAGATGTACGCAACAAAGCATTTCATGTGTATGTTTCAAGATGCAGCAGTGCCATGAGAAGCTGCGTGGGTCTGCCGAGACCACGGCCTGCCTGTGTGATGCACACGTCATTGGGACCAGTGTGGGCTGTGGATCCCACTGTACAAATGCAGTCACAGAGTGATACAGTGTGGAAACAGGCCCTTCGGCCCAACTTGCCCACACTAGCCAACATGCCCCAGCTACACTAGTCATAGAGTGATACAGCGTGGAAACAGGCCCTTCGGCCCAACTTGCCCACACCGGCCAACATGTCCCAGCTACACTGGTAACAGAGTGATACAGCGTGGAAACAGGCCCTTCAACCCAACTTGCCCACACACGGCCAACATGCCCCAGCTACATTAGTCACAGAGTGGTACAGTGTGGAAACAGGCCCTTCGGCCCAACTTGCCCATACCGGCCAACATGCCCCAGCTACACTAGTCATAGAGTGATACAGCGTGGAAACAGGCCCTTCAGCCCAATCTGCCCACACCGGCCAACATGTCCCAGCTACACTGGTCACAGAGTGATACAGCATGGAAACAGGCCCTTCAGCCCAACTTGCCCACACCGGCCAACATGTCCACACCGGCCAACATGCCCCAGCTACACTAG
>CM075980.1:503723-568763 GCA_038087875.1 Malacoraja senta | reverse complement strand
CGACCAGTCATTGTTTGAAGTGTCAGGGTCTTCCACCGTCAGTCAGACTGGCGATTCCACACCCTGCATCTTAGGGTGTGCTTAACCGGGTTACAGTAGAATCTGTACTCACCCTATGCATCCGTATCACTAATTTGTGGCAGTAGTCTTGATTTTCATCTGAGCCGACTTTCACTGGGAAATCCAGGTACGATCTGGAGATTCCAGGCATCAGGAAGTGCATCATTGTCCACAGCTCCATTGGAGTATTTTGTAAAGGAGTTCCGATCAAAAGCAAGCGCTGCTGACTAGAATAGAAAAGAACGTTGCTTAACAAACAATCCACTTCTACCCCATTATAAAAACATTTCATAAAACCTTTTATAAGGGCGGCACGGTGGTGCAGCGGTAGAGTTGCTGCCTTAAGGGCCTGTCCCACTTGCGTGATTTTTCCGGCGACTTGCCGGCACCCGTCATGTCGTGGGGTGACACCTGTATGGTCGTGAGGAGTCGCCCAAAGACCCACACTTTTTTTCGGGTCGCTGCTGGATTTTCAACATGTTGAGAATTTTCGGTGACCTGCTGCGATTCAAAACATGGGGGTGATTGTCCCCCACCTCTCAAAATAGGTGGGGGACGGGGGGGGGACGGACGAGACACAGATTCCCCCCCCCCCACCGGTTCCCTCCCCAGAATTTCCGCCCATGGTGTCAGGACAATAAGCACTCCCTCAATGACAGGAAGACGAAGGAGCTAGTTGCCAACTTGAGGAAATGTGGTGGACTACATGCCCCAGTCAGCGTCAGTGGTGCCGAAGTGAAAATGGTTGGGAATTTCATCTTCCTTGGCGTTAATATCACCAATGATCTGTCATGGACCAACCACTCTGAAGCGACAGCCAAGAAAGTACCGCAATGTTTTTACTTCCTTAGGAGACTGAGTAAATTCAGCATATCTCCAACTTCCTCAGATGCACCATGGAAAGCATACTGTCGGGTAGCATGGTTTGGGAACAGCTCTGCCCACGACAGCAGAAAATCACAGAGTTATAGATGTGGCCCAGTCCATCACACAGACCGCACTCCCCACCATTGTAGATGTGGCCCAGTCCGTCACACACACCACACTCCCCACCATTGTAGATGTAGCCCAGTCCATCACACAGACCACACTCCCCACCATTGTAGATGTAGCCCAGTCCATCACACAGACCACACTCCCCACCATCGACTCCATCTACACTTCATGCTGCCTCAGAAAAGCAGCCAACATAATCAAAGTAACACCCCGGTCATTCCCTGTTCTCCCTGCTCCCTTATTCGCAAGATACAGAAGCTTGCAAGCACGCACCACCAGATTCAGAAACAGCTTCTTCCCCTCAGGCTGTTATCAGGCTTCTGATCGACCCTTCCACAAACTAGGGCACTGTCCGATTCACCTCTACCCCATTGCGGACATTGGACTTTGTCTGTGGAACTGATGCGCTACAATGCTGAGAACTATATCCTGCACTCTGTATCTTCCCCTCTGCTCTACCTGTTGGACTTGAGTTTGATGGTGGCACTTACCTGTGGTATTCTCTGATTTGATTGGATAGCATGCAAAGCCAAGATTTTCACTGCACCTTAGTACAGGTGACAATAACAAACCTAAACCTCAATCTAAACATGTACCAGTCGGGAATATTGTACATCCTCTTTACTTTCAGAGTGAAAGCTTGCAGATATGACCTCAGAAAAGCTTTTCCTTACATCCAAACTCGAGTGCAATCAGAGTGCTGGGCTTATGCTGCATCTAACATGTCACACTGACCTCTTGAGATTGAACAGCGCCTCCCAGTGCCGCTCGGTGGTGTTGCGCAGCTGCTGCACCTCATCCAGTATCAGGTACTTCCATCTCTTCCTCCTGAACGCAGCCATGTCCTTCAGCAGCAACTTGTACGAGGTGATGCACACATGGAAGGCGTTGCTCTCCGCCCAACACTGCAAACACAAGTGGACAGCTGGCATCACAGTCTTGTTTCCATTTTCATGTTATGGAGATTACAAAACATATAAGATTATTAAGGGTTTGGACAAGAAAGGCAGGAAACATGTTCCCGATGTTGGGGGAGTCCAGAACCAGGGGCCACAGTTTAAGAATAAGGGGTCGGCCATTTAGAACGGAGATGAGGAAACACTTTTACACCCAGAGAGTGGTGAGTCTGTGGAATTCTCTGCCTCAGAGGGCGGTGGAGGCCGGTTCTCTGGATGCTTTCAAGAGAGAGCGAGATAGGGCTCTTAAAGATAGCGGAGTCAGGGGATATGGGAAGAAGGCAGGAATGGGGTACTGAATGGGATACTGATTGGGGATGATCAGCCATGATCACATTGAATGGCGGTGCTGGCTCGAAGGGCTGAATGGCCTACTCCTGCACCTATTGCCTATTGTCTAAAACTTATACAGAACACTGCGGCAATTCAGTACAGAATTCCCGGAAGCCCAAAAGATTGTAGAAGGTGCAGGAGCAATGTTAAACGGGAAATTTACAAAGAAATGAAACTCATTTGTCAAATATTGTTCACAAAGTATTTGAGAGGCGTAGAGAGGGTAGACAGTCAGAACCTTTTCCCCAGGGTGAAAATGTCAAAGACTAGAGGGCGCAGCTTTAAGGTGAGAGGGGCAAAGTTTAAAGGAGATATGTGGGGCAGTTTTTTTTTACACAGAGGGTGGTGGGTGCCTGGAACGCGCTGCCAGGGGTGGTGGTGGAGGCAGATACGGTAGTGGTGTTTAAGAGGCTTTTTAGACAGGCACATGGATATGCAGGGAATGGAGGGATATGGATCATGTGCAGGCAGAGGGGATTAGTTTAACTTGGTGTCATGTCCAAGGGCCGAAGGGCCTGTTCCTGAGCTATACTGTTCCGTGTTCCATATTCTATCTAATTTTAAGATTACTCCTCAACCTGGAATTTTTTAAAGGATAAAATTAATATAGCCAGTTTACTTGGTAGCTGTTGGCAACTTAGGGTAGTGCGGTGGCGCAACGGTAGAGTTGCTGCCTTACAGCGCTGAACACCCGGGGTTGACCCCGACTACGGGGGCTGTCTGTACGGAGTTTGTACGACCTCCCACACTCCAAAGACGTACAGGTTTGTTCATTGGTTTGATTTAAATGTAAATTGTCCCTAGTGTGTTTTGGATAGTGTGATAGCCCTGTCCCACTGTACGAATTCATTCCAAGAGCTCTCCCGAGTTTAAAAAAAATAAAACTTGTGGTAAGCACGGAGAATGAACGTAGCGGGTACGTCGGAGCTCGGGGACGTCTCTAAGCGCTAACGGCAGGTACTCGGGAAGACTCACTAACGGCAGGTAAGCACGGGAAGACTCGTGAAGATTTTTCAACATGATGAAAAATGTCCACGAGAGCCCCGAGTACCGACGAGTGGCCATTACCGTAAATCTCCGAGTTC
This sequence comes from Malacoraja senta, assembly GCA_038087875.1. Classification (NCBI taxonomy): domain Eukaryota; kingdom Metazoa; phylum Chordata; class Chondrichthyes; order Rajiformes; family Rajidae; genus Malacoraja; species Malacoraja senta. Next base: position 565,333 of record CM075980.1, on the reverse strand, counting down.
GAATCAGGGCAAACTCGGGAGAACTCTTGGAATGAACTCATACCGTGGGACGGGTTTGAGTGTGCGGGGATCGCTGGTCGGAGCAGACTCGATGGGCCGAAGGGCCTGTTTCCGCGCTGTATCTCGAAAGCTAAAACAAGTTACCCAGTCCAGCCTTACCTCCCTTTTGATTCTGCGTTGCTTCCTTGTGCCAAAGTACATCATAATCTTCAGTCCTGGGCACCAACGTTTGAATTCCATTTCCCAGTTAAGCATCTTACAAGTTCTCATCACCACCAAATGTGGGCCCCAGATACCTTCACACATAAATACACACAGTGCATTGCAATGTCAGGTCGGTACAGTCAATACATTCAACATTTCTCCACAACACCAAGTCAACATTAACTTCATAACTTTGTGTCACCTGTGCTACTAGAGGTTGCTTTAAAGAACACGAAAGTTCTTTAAAGTCCCTTCTCATTAAACAAATCGCAGAATAATCCGCGCTACAGTTAAAAGAATGAACAAAAACTGATCATTTTCAACAGAAAAAAAGTGTAAAGGAAAATCACAGCTCCAGCATTAACCAATTTCCTTTTCAGATGCAGATCAATCTTTTGTCTGGTTCTCAACTCTTTAATGCGTGAACACGTACAGATTCCGTTCCGAGTCAAATCTATTCAAGGTCAAAGCTGGTCACAAAATCAAGATGGTACTGATTGAGTCATAGAGAGTGATGGAGTGAGACAGTGTGGAAACAGGCCCTTCGGCCCAACTTGCCCACACCGGCCAACATGTCCCACCTGCCTGTGCTTGGTTCAAATCCCTCCAAACCTGTCCTATCCATGTATCTGTCTAACTATCTCTTAAACGTTGGGATAGTCCCAGCCTCAACTACCTCCTCCGACAGCTTGTTCCATACACCCATCACCCTTTGTGTGGAAAAAGTTACCCCTCAGATTCCTACTAAATCTTTTGCCCTTCACCTTAAACCTATGTCCTCTAGTCCTCGATTCCCCTACTCTGGGCAAGAGACTCTGTGCATCTACCAAATCTATTCATCTCATTATTTTATACATCTCTATAAGATCACCCCTCATCCTCCTGCGCTCCAAGGAATAGGGTCCCAGCCTACTCAACCTCTCTCTATAGCTCACACCCTCTAGTCCTGGCAACATCCTCGTGAATCTTCTCTGCACCCTCTCCAGCTTAATGATGGTGATCTCTCTCTCTCTCTCTCTCTCTCTCCTCAGGGTTGATTTCCACTCCAGTTCCTGAGCAGCTGCTAAGCCCTGACCGGGTTCTGCGAAATGTCAAAGAGCGAGCTGGAAGTCGAGACCCTTCTTCAGACTTGTGCAGTCATTGTTGTCCTATCCAAGGTCTCCAGGAATGCCGCCTGACTCGTTGAGTTACTCCAGCACTTTGTTCCTTTTTGTAAACCAGCATCTGCAGTTCCTTGTTTCAACAATCGAGTCACAACCTGGTGACAAAAGGATTCATTTCTGACCTCTGCGCGTATCGTCCGTGAAACAGCCTTACCTTCATTGGAGGCGAGGTGGGCCAGGAAACCAATGATCTGCACAGTCTTGCCCAGGCGCGAGTCATCGGCCAAAATGCCATTTAACTTTCTTCTGTGTAGAGCAGCGAGCCAATCCACGCCAATCTGCTGGTATTCCCGGAGAGTCCCACGGAGCAGGAAAGGAGCAGGATTCCTCACCTGGAAAAGACAAGGACACTGGGGCTTAGACCCTACACCTATCACAGCACGACCTGAACAAGGCGACTTTGACCACGGAGGGGCATCCATTACCGTGGAGGAACAACGAGCTATGCCCTTGGGCAGGAGCGGTTCAGCAGCAGCAGAGACTTCAGCAATATCCTTCCTTGCTCTCCTGCCTTCAGCTCCATTGTTATTCACTCTCTCTGCCACTCTGTACTGGTCAACGCTCAGCAAGGAATCGATAGCCACCTCTTGCTCCGCACTGCCAAACTCAGCAGACATCTCTTCGTCCATTTCTGAGAGAGAGAGAGAGAGAGGGAGAGAGATTCATCAGTATTCACACTGAAATTAGTTGCACAAGATCTGAATATTACCCATCCATGATCTCCAGAAATGCTGCCTGACTTGCTGAGTTACTCCAGCACTTTGTGTCTTTTTTTTGTAAACCGGCATCTACAGTTTCTAGTGTCTACATAAGATCCTGAAAGTATCTGTAAATGTTCATATCACACCACTAGGGACCTGGATGATGCTGGAATCTTGAGGGAAACATGGTGCTGGATGGACTCAGCAGGTCAGGCAGCACCTGAAGAATCATCTCAACCTGAAACATCATCTATCCATTCATCCAGAGATGCTGACCCAGTACTTTGTGTTTTGCTAAATCTTCATATTGAGGTGGGTTAAGTTGCAGGAAAGAAGAAAGTCAACTAATGTGGCAACTAATTGTCAATTAGAGCAAGGTTCCACAACTTACCTCCTTCATCTTCCTCACAATCATCATCCTCACTGTTCGATGAATCTGGAATTGGCCAATCAAAGTTCTCTGAATAAGCACCAGCATACTGTCGCATCAGGTCTTCCACAGGCATTTCAGCTTCAAGCAAATTAAAAGAAAACATATTTTTAAAAGGCCTTCCAGCCCCTCAAAGGTGCTGCACACTTCAAATAGCTCCCAACCACAATATCACTTGCTCACTTTAGCTCCATTTCCAGCGATTCCCTTACCCCAACAGAAATCTTCCAAACTCAACTCCATTCATTCATCAAATTCAATCACCTGACGAGGAAGGAATGATCAGATGTCTTTCCTTTGTGTGAACAGTTTCTGTTTCCCTTTGTGGTCTCGTTCTAATTTGTCAGTACCTTATTATTAAGGGCCTGTTCCACTTAGGCAATTTTTTAGGCGTCTGCCAGCAACTAGGCTGTCTCCACATGGTCGCCGGGGTGTTGCCTGTACGGTCGTGAGTCGTCTCCTCAGTCGCCCAAAGAGTCGTAGCGTCTTTCTGGTCGCCGCTGGATTTTGAAATGTTCAAAACTTTTCGGCGACAGTGGGCTTGTCGTAGCTTGTCTTCTCCTGACGTAGGCGTTTGTCGTAGGTTGTCGCCAGCATGACGTAGGCTGTTGCCGGTGCTGACTTCGGTGAATTCCATTGTCATAATCGGCAGCAGTCGCCTAAAAAATCGCCTAAGTGGGACAGGCCCTTTAGTCCAGTCGTCCGTTTTTCGACGACCTACAAACGACTATGACAGTCGCCTAAAAAAATCGCCTAATGGGACAGGCCCTTTAATTCCCTCGGAAGACCAAACCGTTTCAACAAAACCATCTCATTCAACCAAACCACTTTATGATTTAAAATCTTAAATCCACCCTCATCCTTCCAAGCTGATTGTTAATCTGTGGGGAGTTTGCACCTTCTCCCTGTGACCGCGTGGGTTTCCATGGGCTGCTCCGTTCCACCCACATCCCAATGACGTGTGGGTTTGTAGGTTACTTGGTCCTCTGTATATCGTCCCTTGTGTGTAGGGAGTGAGAGTGGGGTAAGATAGAACTAGTGTGATTGAGGGGATTGATGGCCAGTGTGGACGGCGGGACCACAGACCCATGTCCATGCGGTGTCTCCAAACTAAACTCATTAATCCTGTGCCCCGGATATTAATCTGCCATGCACATTTGTGGCAAATCTCCGATTACCTTGCCTGGCTAAGTCTGCCAGTTCAGTTTGATGGTCAACTGTGCCTTCAATGGCCTCCTGTTCTTCAATGGTTTCCTCACAGTCTTCCACTGAAATTGGATGTTGTAACAGTTATAACCCTGTCTGCATGCAGGTATAAATACAAATAATGGCTGCAGACAACCTGTGATCTTAAGAACCTTCCAGAGGAGGTTTACAAGAACGATCCCAGGAATGAGTGGGTTAACATATGATGAGCGTTTGTCGGCGCTGGGCCTGTACTCGCTGGAGTTTAGAAGGTTGAGGGGGGACCTCATTGAAACGTACAGAACAGTGAAAGGCTTGGATAGAGTGGATGTGGAGAGGATGTTTCCACTAGTGGGAGAGTCTAGGACTAGAGGTCACAGCCTAAGAATTAAAGGACGATCTTTTAGGAAGGAGATGAGGAGGAATTTCTTTAGTCAGAGGGTGGTGAATCTGTGGAATTCTTTGCCACAGAAGGCTGTGGAGGCCAAGTCAGTGGATATATTTAAGGCAGAGATAGAGATACTTGATTAGTACCGGTGTCAGGGGTTATGGGGAGAAGGCTGGAGAATGGGGTTAGGAGGGAGATATCAGTCATGATTGAATATCAGAGTAGACTCGATCAGCTGAATGGCCTAATTCTGCTCCTATCACATGATCTACAAACCTGTGTCACCAGCGTCCCTAGATCTCCTTCTACTTTCACTACCCAATGGATCCTATGAAGTAAAAATATGCAAGTTCAGACACAGCATCCAACATGATTCATTTGTTTCAGTAACTGCAAGAACTTCTGCTCTCAACACTCCTCTTCCCAAACAGAGCAGTTTCTCTAGTGGAAGGTAGACAAAAATGTTGGAGAAACTCAGCAGGTGAGGCAGCATCTATGGAGCGAAGGAATAGGTGACGTTTTGGGTCGAGACCCTTCAGCAGTGGGCCAGGTGATCTCCATGTTGTATGCCTCCCCTTCACACACACACACACACGCTGCTCGAGGTGTCAACTGTTCTACATCAGTGAGACCAAGCACAGGCTTGGCGATCGCTTCGCCCAACACCTCCGCATTAACTCGCGGTGGCTCAGCACTTCAACTCCCCCTCCCATTCCGTATCCGACCTTTCTGTCCTGGGCCTCCTCCATGGCCAGAGTGAGTCCCACCGTAAATTGGAGGAGCAGCACCTCATATTTCCCTTGGGTAGTTTACACCCCAGCGGTATGAACATTGACTTCTCCAATTTCAGGTAGTCCTTGATTTCTCCCTCCTTCTCCTCCACTTCCCAGCTCTCCCACAGCCTACTGTCTCCGCCTCTTCCTTTCTTCTTCCTGCCCCCCCCACATCAGTCTGAGGAAGGGTCTCGACCCGAAACGTCACCTATTCCTTCGCTCCATAGATGCTGCCTCACCCGCTGAGTTTCTTCAGCATTTTTGTCTATATATATATATATATATGTATGTTGTGAGTATGTATATATACACACACACACTCTTTTCTCTTTTCTCTCTCGTTTTTGTCATATCATACTATGTTTACATATTGTGCTATGCTGCAGCAAGTAAGAATTCCATTATTCTATCTTGGACACATGACAATAAAACACTCTTGACTCTGTTTCAGTTCCACCCTTGATCATCCCATTTTTGTCCCCTTTCCCAGACCCCGCTCCTGTCCTCATCGTCCCATTTTTGTTCCCCTGCCCTTCTCCCCGCACACTTCACCCACCAGGTCCCACCCCCATCTGGTTCCATTCACTCTTCATCATTCTCAAAGGTCCCCTCTATCACCTTCCTTATTTATTCCAGCACAGCTCGACCAACTGAGCTGCTCCAGACATTTGTTTCTTTGCAGGTCTTCCTCACTAGTCGACTTAAAGTCTGAATCTTGTAGGAACTGCAGCTGCTGGTTTAAACCGAAGATAGACACAAAATGCTGGAGTAACTCAGCGGGACAGGCAGCATCTCTGGAGAGAAGGAATGGGTGATGTTTCGGGTCGAGACCCTCCTTCAGTCATTTTGTGTCTATCTAGAGTCTGAATTATCTTACTATGTTGGTGACAGTTCAATATTAGATCATTTCTATCCAACAGAAACCACTATGAGTCTTCATTTCCGGCCCTGCTTTTTAAATATACTGAGAAGTACTCAAAAGTGCTTATTAACATTACAGTTTAAACAGTATGTGATAGGAATGGTTTATTTAAGAACTTACTGTATCACTCTGCTTTTCTGACAGGGGCCATGAAGAGTCAGATACTTGATCTGGAAAATACAGCTGAATGTTATAATTACAGCCCTCAAGCATTTACACTTTAAAGTCAAACCTTTTTTCAGTTTAGAGATAAAGCGCGGAAACAGGCCCTTTGGCCCACCGGGTCCGCGCCGACCAGCGATCCCCGCACACTAACACTATCCTACACGCACTACTAGGGACAATTTTTAAATTTACACCAAGCCAATTAACCTACAAACCTGTACGGCTTTGGAGTGCGGGAGGAAACCGAAGATCTCGGAGAAAACCCACGCAGGTCACGGGGAGAACGTGCAAACTCCGTACAGACAGCGCCCGTAATGGGGATGGAACCCGGGTCTCCGCCGCTGTATTCGCCGTAAGGCAGCAACTCTACCGCTGCTCCATCGTGGCTGCCCTGTGGGGTATTAGCACTCTGCCTTGACCCACCAGAAGTAAACTCAACAATTCTTTAAATAATTACTGAACTGCAGTCTTAACCTTTGTTGGATGACCCCTTTCGTAAAAGTAATGCTTTCTTTCTTTGTCCCTCCATGTAAAGCTGCAATTTGACTTCCACAACCTGTAAAGAAAAAATAAAATAAACTATAAGAACAGTTATAGAGTCATAGAGTGATACAGTATGGAAACAGGCCCTGGGCCCACCTTGCCCACACCAGCCAACATGTCCCAGCTACATTAGTCCCACCTGCCTGTGTTTGGTCCATATCCCTCCAAACCTGTCCTACCCATGTACCTATCTAACTGTTTCTTAAGCGTTGGGATAGTCCCAGCCTCAACTACCTCCTCTGGCAGCTTGTTCCATACACCCACCACCCTTTGTGTGGAAAAAATTACCCCTCAGATTCCTATTAAATCTTTTCCCCTTCACCTTGAACCCACGTTCTCTGGTCCTTGATTCCCCTACTCTGGGCAAGAGACTCTGTGCATCTACCCAATCTATTTCTCTCATTATTTTATACATCTCTATAAGATCACTTCTCATTCTCCTGCACTCCAAGGAATAGAGACCCAGCCTGCTCAACCTCTCCCTATAGCTCACACCCTCTAGTCCTGGCGACATCCTCGTAAATCTTCACTGAACCCTTTCAAGTTTGACAATATCTTTCCTACAACATGGTGCCCAGAACTGAACACAATATTCTAAATGCGGTCTCACCAAAGTGTTATACAACTGCAACATGACCTCCCAACTTCTGTACTCTGGTTATCATTTGATACTCAGGGCAATCTCTGCTTTCGACAACGTAGAAGCAAAATGTTTGTCCTCACTGCCAAAGACCAGTGGATCTCTTCCTTGCACTCAGAATCTTTGAAGAGTTGCATGTTGGAAGATAGCAGCTGTAGGACTAGAGGTCACAGCCTCAGAATTAAAGGACGTTCCTTTAGGAAGGCAATGAGGAGGAATTTCTTTAGTCAGAGGGTGGTGAATCTGTGGAATTCTTTGCCACAGAAGGCTGTGGAGGCCAAGTCAGTGGATATTTTTAAGGCAGAGCGATAGATTCTTGTTTGGTACTGGTGTCAGGGGTTATGGGGAGAAGGCAGGAGAATGGGGTTAGGAGGGGGAGGGGGAGGGAGAGAGAGAGAGAGAGAGAGAGATAGATCAGCCATGATTGAATGGTAGAGTAGACTTAATGGGACAAATGGCCTAATTCCGCTCCTTGTGGCATTGATGTAGACAATAACATGCTTCTCATAGTGTACTCATAGTCACAGAATGATACAGCGTGGACACGGGTCCTTTGGCCCAACTTGCCCACACCGACCAACATGTCCCATCTACATTAGTCCCACCTGCTTGATATCTTACCTTTTCAATATTCTGCCAGAAGTGCAGAACTTCCCTGGCAACCAAAGCCGCTTTCCTTCTTAATTTGGCATGTTCTTCTTTCCTCGCACGCTCTTCATTCAGCTTCTGCTCCTCGTGATGGCGTACAACAGTACGTGCAAGCTGCTCACAGAAATTAACCACTCAATGTTTCTTGGACATCGATATTGCCACAACACAACACAACAAAACTATACAACAGAACAGCACAAGAACAGGCCCTTCGGCCCACAATGTCCATGCCAACCATCAATGCAATTTAAACTCATCTCCTCTGCCTGCACGTCATCTATATCCCTGCATTTCCATGTGCTTGTCTAAACGTGCAGGAAGGAACTGCAGATGCTGCTTTAAACAGAAGACAGACACAGAGTGCTGGAGTAACTCAGAGGGTCAGGCAGCATCTGTGGAGAACATGGATAGGTGACGTTTCACAGAGTGCTGGAGGAACTCAGCGGGTCAGGCAGCATCTGTGGAGAACATGGATAGGTGACGTTTCACAGAGTGCTGGAGTAACTCAGCGGGTCAGGCAGCATCTGTGGAGAACATGGATAGGTGACGTTTCACAGAGTGCTGGAGTAACTCAGGGGGTCAGGCAGCATCTTTAGAGGAAAGGAATAGGTGACATTTCGGGTCGTCGGGAAGGACTGTCTCGACCCGAAATGTCACCTATTCCTTTTCTCCTGAGACTCCAGCACTTTGTGTCGATCTTCGGTTTAAACCAGCATCTGCGGTTCCTTCCTACACTGTGTCTACTTTGGATTCTTTCTCCCACCTTGCTCTGAAATGCATTTCTACTGTTCATCTCCATCTCCTTTGCAGTCACGTTCTACTTTCTACACAAACTAAAGAAATTAAATGAAATAAAGACATTTATCCTGACGTTCCACTTAAATATATATAATATTCTCATACACTTAGGGCTGATTTCTTTCTGTATATATATTCTACCAGGTCCTTTTTTTAAACTTTAAACACTGCATCAAGAAAAGATGTGTAGTTTAGTTTAGAGATGCAGCGTGGAAATCGTCCCTTCGGCCCACTGAGTCCGCACCAACCAGCAATTCCCGCACACTAACCCTATCGTACACATTTTATAAAATCATTTATACCAAGCCAATTAACCTACAAACCTGTACGTCTTTGGAGTGTGGGAGGAAACCGAAATCCGCACAGGTCAAGGGGAGGACGTACAAACTTCGTACAGACAAGCACTCGTGGTCAGGATCGAACCCGGGTCTCTGGCTCTGCAAGATTCTACTGCTACGCCACTACGCAGGATTGAACTAGTGCACTGCTGGCCGGCGCGGACGCTGTGGGCTGAAGTGTCTGTAAATGGTAAAACTAAAACACATTTACCTTTTTAGCAATGCCCATCTTCCACCTCCTTTCTTGAGCAAAGTCTGCCGCCATCCACTGTATCTCCTCCAGCAGGTAATCCCACTGAGACTTTGGCCGCGGTGCCTCCTGAAGTCGCGGTAGTCTTCTCATCGACCACAATCCCTCTTTCCTAAGTTCTGAAATCCGTTGATGTATCTGGTTTTCCTACCAATGAAACAAGCAAAGGAATATTTAGCAGGATATTGATCAGATGGAAAATTGGCCAGATCATCTAATTTAATCCTGACATGAGCAGGATGATACACGTTGCGAACTTAAAGAGTATTGAATACTTTCTAGTCTGTAACCAGAGGATGCAGATTTATGGCTTTTAGCAAAACAATAAAATAAATTAGGAATATTTCAGAAACTTGGCGTTATAGTCTGAAAACCAGGGTCTGAATATATGGTGAAAACAAATGGATAAGGGTATTGGTTTAACATAAAAATGTTACAAAGACATGAGAAATGGGCAATAGCTTCAAAAATTCTGTACAGAGAAATGATGATCTCTTGTTATGCCAAAAAATCGTATGAGGAACTCAAAACTCTAATGGACTGGGTGGTCGAGCTGTTGAAGGCAGGTTCAAATACACCCAAGGAATGGATAGAGAAGGGACAGAAGGCATAGATAAAAAATCCACTGATGAGGACAAATGTGTCACAAATATACATCGGCATTGAGCGCGAATGTTTAAGACCTCAGTGATTAATAACATTCCCTATGTTTAGGATGATCTCCAGCATTTACAGTTGGACAGAGTGCGGCGAAGATTTATGTGGATGTTGCCAGGACTCGAGGGCCAGAGACATAGGGAGAGGTTGGGCTTTATTCCTTGGGGCACAGGAGGCTGGGGAGTGATCTTATAGAGGTGTATAAAATCATGAGGGGAATGGATAGGGTGAAAGCACAAAGCCATTTTACTTCTCACCAGAGGAGTGACATGTGGAACACACATTCCGCTGAATAGGATGTCTGGCTGGAATCGTTTGAAACTTGTTCAGGCTTTGATGCCTCAGTCCACTCAATGATCAACTAAACAACAAGTTTTTTTTTGGTGTTAAGGGAACCAAAGGATAAGGGGCCAGTGTGCGCCAGAGGCGCTGAGATACAAGATCAACCGGAATCTCACTGAATAATGCAGCAAACATTACCGTTGAATCGCCAACTTGCTTCTATTTCCTACAGTTGACAAAAGCCACAGCTCGGACGTCCCAAGTTACAACCGACGTTCCTACCTGCTTGACTTGTTCCACGACCTTGTCTTGTGCGTTGGTGGTGTTTTCCTGAGAAGCAGGCGCTGGGTTCTGTAACACCACCTGGGCTTTAGGCGGTGTTATGACAGAGAGGCTGACCAACCCTTGTGGCTTGGCCGGCAGAACGGGCGACGCTGGCCGAGTAGTCAATGTCTGGGGCACGGGGGCAGAGGGCACAGTGCCCGTAAGGGTCACTTGTGGCACAGATGCGGTGGGCAGCGAGTTGGCAATCAGTCGTTGGCACACCTGGCCAGTCTCGCTCACTGATCGCATCAACGTCACCGTCTAAGATAACAACAAAGGATTTTCATCAACAATTCATGCCTTCTGCAGAAGCAACAAGGTCTTTTAGAAAACAGTACAGCTGCAGCACGTAGCACAAACGTTTCAATAATTATGTGCGTACGATAATTATGTGCAATAATATTGTGAAGGAATGGATGCCAAATCAAGCAAAACCTGAGGGGCAACTTATTTTACACAAAGGGTGGTGGGTGTATGGAACGAGCTGCCAGAGGAGGTAGTTGAAGCTGGGACTATCACAATGTTTAAGAGACATTTGGACAGGTACATGGATAGGACATGTTTAGAGGGATATGGGCCAAACGCAGGCAGGTGGGACTAGTGAAGATGGGGCATGTTGGGCCGAAAAAGGGCCTGTTTCCACATTGTATGGCTATGAAATAAAAGGGATCTCTTGGAGGTTTTATGGGAGGGAGTCAGGAATGCGGAAATGTTTCCAAGCTCAGGGAGAAAAGAGGGAGTGCAGCGTAGGTTCACAAGGTTAATTCCCGGGATGCCGGGACTGTCACATGCTGAGAGAATGGAGCAGCTGGGCTTGTATACTCTGGAGTTTAGAAGGATGAGAGGGAATCTTATTGAAACATATAAGATTATTAAAGGTTTGGACACGCTAGAAGCAGGAAACATGTTCCCAATGTTGGGGGAGTCCAGAACCAGAGGCCACAGTTTAAGAATAAGGGGTAAGCCATTTAGAACGGAGATGAGGAAAAACATTTTCACACAGAGTTGTGAGTCTGTGGAATTCTCTGCCTCAGAGGGCAGTGGAGGTCGGTTCTCTGGATGCTTTCAAGAAAGAGTTAGAGTTCTTAAAGATAGCGGAGTCAGGGGATATGGGGAGTAGGCAGGAACGGGGCACTGATTGTGGATGATCGGCCATGATCACATTGAATGGCGGAGCAGCTCGAATGTCCAAATGGCCTACTCCTGCACCTATTGTCTAAAACAAAATCACTCAAAGATCAGGCAGAGCAATAAAATTCATGTAAATGAAACAAATAATTTCACTTTGGATAGAGTGCTGCTGTTTATCATCAGGAAGAATAGGGTGGTCACATATTTTAGCCGTTGAAACGGAGAGGAAATGCAAAGAGACATAAAGGCACAAATATACGCATCAGAGGCAGGTACTATCATAACATTTAAGAGACATTTGGACAAGTACATGGATAGGATACGTTTAGATGGTCAGATAGTCGGCGACTAAACCGTCTCCCCCACCCGGTTTGCCAGGTGAGGAGGGGGCTGTGGACCCGCAGCTGGACCAAAAACAAGACCTGTCAAAGGGCGGATGAGCTTCTAGTGAGCCAACGGCCATCCACACTTCAGTAGAAGTTGCGATCACTGTCGTACACGGCATTGTTAGGAATGATGATAAAGCACACACAGCAAAATCCTATACTTCCAGCGGCGGAAGTCCGCAGGAACTGGAGGACAGAGATGTGTGGTGCGTCCGTCACCGTTCCCGTTGGGAACCAGCACCACTGCGTCGCTAATGTTTTCAACGATGGTGAATGATGAATAGGTTTAGAGGGATATGGGCTAAGCGTGGACAGGTGGGACTAGTGTAGATGGGACATGTTAGTCGGCATGGGCATGTTGGCCAAAGGGTCTGTTTAGATAGATAGGTACTTTATTGTCACATAAAGTTCCATTTTTGCATACACAATACACAAAAGTTGCACAAGATGCCGACAAAGTTACAAAGGTACCCTCAAATATTGTTCACTGCCCCACCTCCACCCCCACCGTCCCCTTTGTTCTCCATGACAGGGTCTGTCCACGCTGTATAACGGGGGAAACCCGTGCAATCACAGTGAGCACGTACTGTATGAACAGCACACAAGATGAAACCTAGGTGTCTGGCGCTGTGAGGCTGTGCCACTGTGCTGCCCCTATAAAGCACCATTCATTGCCACCATTCATTAGACATTTGACATTAGGCTGTCGAGTGTTGTTACCTGTTGTGGAAGGTGTTCTTGTGCCAGGTGAAGTGGTGCTGGTTGAATCTGCATCGGGAGGTGAAGGGGAGCTTGGACCTGTTGCTGCAGCTGCGTCTGGAGTTGGGTGTGAGTCTGGGCGAGGGAGATGGGCTGCGACTGGCTCTTGGCCTGCAGCAGGTTCTGTGCCTGTGCCTGTGCCTGGGCCTGGGCCTGGAGCACGGGCTGAGGCTGAGGCTGAGGCTGGAGCTGGGCGTGGGGCTGGAGCTGCAGCTGGGTCTCCACCATGTGCTGCTGCGCCAACTGGATGGCAGCTGGGATTGGGGTCAGCGGTATGGATGTGGGCCGAGCGGGCAGCTGGGGCGGATGTGTGTGCAGGCTGGCTGCGTTCTGCACCGGCGGCCCTTTGGAAGGATCGTACTGCTGCTGTTGGCTCTGCTTCTGGCCCGTCAGCTGTATGGGCTGAGGAGTGGGGGGCATTCCACCTGTAGAGACGGTAAACACAGAGCACACTGAGTCACTGCCGCCTGCTTCTGTCTTCATTCATTCAGCTACATCTCAATGATAAACAAATGCCATCGGCACAACAACCCAGTAGCACGTTCCACACACGGCACCAATGATTGAACCCCCCCCCCCCCCAAAGTATCAGAACTGCTCGAGTCTTGATTCATTGCAGAGGGCAAGACGTAATGCAAGCATCTATTGTTTGTGACGTACAGTATATAAATGGCTTGGACGTAAGCGTAGACGTGCTGGTTGGTATGCTTGCGGATGCCACCAAGATTGCTAGAGTTGTGGACAGTGAGGAAGGCTGTCAGAGTGCACAGTACGATACACATGAGACTCAGAAATGGGCGGAGAAATGGCAGGAGGAGTTTAATCCGAGCAAGTGGGAGGTGTTGCACTATGGAACGTCAATTGCAAGGGGAAAATATACAATTAATGGCTTAACCTTCACAGCATTGATGTTCACAGTGATCAAGGGGTCCAAGTCCTTAACTCCCTAAAAGTGGCAACACAAGTAGATCAAGTGGTAACAAAGGCACAGGGTATGTTCGCCTTCATCGGTCGGGGCACTGAGTATACGAGTCAGGAACTCATGATGCAGCTTTATAGGGCTTTGGTCGGGCCGCATGTGGAGTATTGCGTGCAGTTCTGATCGCCCCATTACAGCAGGGATGTGGAGGCTTTGCAGAGGGTGCAGAGGAGGTTCACCAGGGTGATGTCTGGATTAGGGTGCATTAGCTACAGGGGAGGTTAGACAGACTTGGATTGTTTTCTCTGGATCAGCAGAGGTTGAGGGGAGGTCTGATATATGAGTACATAAAATTCTGAGAGGCATAGATAGGGTAGACAGTCAGAGCCTTTTACACAGGATGAAGATATCAAATACTAGATGGCATAGCTTTAAGGAGAGAGAGGCAAAGTTTGAAGGAGATGTACAGAGGGCAAGAGGTAACACAGAGGGCTGTGGGTACTAGGAATGCAGTACCAGGGGTGGTGGTGGAGGCAGATACCACAGTGGCATTTAAGAGACTTTTGCAAAGGCACATGGATTATGTGCGGGCAGATAAGAGTTGGTCTTTTCAGGAGTTATCACAGACAGACCTTCAACGCTTCAAACTTCGATTCTTGGAATTCTGCACCAGAAAAAAAAATAGCTATTAAATTCCAAATGCAAGTATAAACTGTTTGAAATCCAAGTGATCTGCAGCAAAAAGAACCTTTCAGCACATTCAATGAGAAGAAGAAAGTTCTTTGGCAGAAGAATTTCCCTTACAAAAAGTCAGCAATTGTTTTCACCGCAGAGTCTTCAACTGAGACAGCAGGTTAAATAAACAGCTTACTGACACTGCTGCAGGTAAAATGTGACCAAAGCATATTTATCAGTTGTACTTCAGCAAACTGACATTTCCAGCAAAGCACGATAATCTACTGTGGAGAGGAACAGAGACAGCTGCCTCAAACCAACAGTTCAATCAAATTGGGAGCTTATTAGATAATAATTAAAACATTTAAATTTCCCATAGAGTTCAAACAATACAATGCAATCATTTTATCGAGTTTACTGGTACAGAAATTGATGGCAGAAGAATAATCACACATGGCAAAATTCTCCCAGACTCCTTTCAATCCCAATACCAGTGTAGATGTCAATTCTTGCCACAGGTCTATGACAAAGTTGTCAGTGGTTCTAGCAGATTAATTCATGGATAATATATAATGCAAATAAATATAAACAAAGAAATGAAGCAGCTGTGTGTGCTGAGGTTGAATCCCATACAGACACAAGGAACTGCAGATGCTGGAACCTTGACCACAGCAGAAAGTGCTTAGGGAACTTAGCAGATCAGGCGGCGTCTGTGGAGGGAATGGACACACAATGTTTTGGGTCAGTGCCCTTCTTCAGGCTGCCCTTCCGTCTTTGTGCACTTTGTGCTTTGAAGCTTTTTTAGGCATCTGAGAAGGCTCCGCATTTGAATTTGAATTTGAATTTCTTTATTTGTCATTCAAAAACAAGTTTGAACGAAATGTTGTTGCCATGAAGTCATAATAGTAAAAAAGCAACAAAACACACAATTAAACAGAATTTAACACAAACATCCATCAGAGTGCCTCTCCTCCAGGCAACTCCTCACTGTGATGGCAGGTCAAAGTCTTATCTCTATGAGGATTCACTTACACATTTAGGAACGCACTATTGTGAGAGGATGCACCCCTGCCTGGAAAGCCATGCTGCCCTGCTGCCCTGCTCTTGACCGCCCGAACACGCAGAGAGTGGTGAGCACAGCCCAGTGCATCACAGGCTCACCACTTCCTTCCATCCAGTCCATCTTCACAGGGCGTTGCATTAGTTAGGCTAGAGGTATCATCAAGAACACCTGTCACCCTGGCCATTCCATCTTCCACCTTCTAGGATCACAGACTTAAGAACAGCATCTTCCCCTCTGCTATCACACTCCTCAACCAATCACCGTCGTCTGTCCATTCCCTCCACTTGACCGCCTAGTTCCTCCAGCACTTTGTTTATTGTTTAACCCTAAACACAGCGCCTGATTAATGCATTAAAATAAGCTGATATCTTATACATCCAAACTTGTGCTTTTAACAACCCAGAAAGAATGTGCCTCGGGCTCTGTACAAATGCTGAAACAATACGAGAAACAGAAATTGGTTCAATGTCACCATCAATGTCGATCATCAACGTCACCATCAATGTCACCATCAATGTCACCATCAATGTCGATCATCAACGTCACCATCAATGTCACCATCAATGTCACCATCAATGTCGATCATCAACCTTGAGCAACAACGGTTTAAACAGTGCAGAAGTTGTTATTCAGGTGAAAGTTAACTTGCAAGGCAAAATGTCATGAAAGGACATTGAAGGAAGATCTCTCTCCCCCCACACAATGTTCTGCACTGGTGCAAGTAAAGCATGTACTTCCTTTGCAGTCAAACTACCAAACTTACTCGGTTTCATCATTTCTGTTACAGCGAGCTTTTGTGCAGACATGGTTCTTGTTCAAATAGTTTTACAAACTCTTGTGTGCAAACAGGGCCTTGGTATACAATATCATCCTGCAGACAGCACCCTAACAATAAGGTGCATCCTCACACAGTACCTTAGATGCTCTAGTGTCTAAAACGCACAGTATCCTTCCCTACCCCAACCAACCATTAGCGACACCCAACTATTTTCACAAAATGGGAAGGGAAAAAAAGGTGCTGAGGGAAGAAAGATGATGCAGTGAGACTTTGAACTATTTAATTACAACCAATAATTACAACCAGTATAACTAGTAAAATAAATAGCAATGAAGGAACCCCAAAATGCAAATAAAATAGCGATGAAAGAACCTTAAAATGCAATGAAGGAATATTAAAATGGCAAGTCCTACTTTACCTTTATTTATGACAGAAAACTGAAATACTATATGGTTAAAAGAGATGAGCCTTGCATACAATGGTCTGGACTTTTATGAATATTACCAAAAGCATTCCTCAGAAATGTAAACACTTTGCATTGAAAATAATAAAATGTTTATGAACTCATACTCGGGTAAGTATGTTTTTGACAGATTTTGGTTCAAAGGAAATGAATTCCCGGGCATCAACACAAAGTATGAAAGTATTACATTTTATAGTTCACTGATACTTTCAAAATAGCACAGCCCTCTTTATAATGCACCAGTTAACCGGTTATGGAGGGAGACTGAGACGGAGTGGATTTTATGCCCTTTTGCAGGTCCCCCCCCCCCCCCCCTCCATTTTAAAATTGTTAACTTGTTGAAAACATCGCCCTTACGCATGCAACTAAAAAAAAAAATTGTCTTTCTTTATATTCATCAAGAACAGAAGCGTCCAGGTCGCGGGGCTGGAAACTGGATCCTGAGCTCATTCTGCTATTACCATCATCTATTGCGACAAGTGATGGCTTCCACTGATTGTCGCCGGAAGATGACAGCGAGGCCAACATTTGTAACAAGATGGGACACGAAAAGAAGAAGATCAAGATGAGAGTGTAAACCTGCTACAAATGAATCCCACTTTGTGATAGATAGTGGCTCTGGTGGGGGATGACGGGAACATAAAACATATGGAAGAACAGTTTGTGAAAATGAGACAAGACGTAGGTGGAAGATGTGTTTTGTGTCTCTTACCCTGCACTGTAGGCATGAGCTGTTGTAAGGGGACAATAGTTGAAGATCCTAAAGTAGTCACAGTTGTGTGCTGGAAAACCATTCCATGCCGACCACCTTCTATCCGTGGCCTTTTATTCTGATCTGAAGTCAAAAGCAAAACACAGAGTTCGCAATATTATGCAAGAAAAAAAAAACCTTACTGAAGCACTTCCCCTTCAAGGTCATGGCAGGCTCGTTCATGCATGAGACTTCCGGCACAATTCCGAACTGTGTCAAAGTGACAATTGAAGAATATGCATAATGTTTAAGAAAGAACTGCAGATGCTAGAAAAATCGAAGGTAGACAAAAATGCTGGAGAAACTCAGCGGGTGAGGCAGCATCTATGGAGCGAAGGAGTAGGTGACGTTTCGGGTCTCGACCCCGAAGGAATAGGTGACGTTTCGGGTCTCGACCCCGAAGGAATAGGTGACGTTTCGTGTCTCGACCCCGAAGGAATAGGTAATGTTTTGGGTCGAGACCCTTCCGGGTCTCGACCCAAAACGTCACCTATTCCTTCGCTCCATAGATGCTGCCTCACCCGCTGAGTTCCTCCAGCATTTTTGTCATCTGTCTGAAGAAGGGTCCCGACCCGAAATGTGACCTATTCCTTCGCTCCACAGATGCTGCCTCACCCGCTGAATTTCTCCAGCATTTTTGGCTACCATTGAAGGATATGCAAGTGGTTTAAAAACTTACGGTGCTGTACAAGTCAGTGAACTTTTATAAGGAACTATAGGATGCTCTCAATGCCAGTCCAACGGTGCCTTAGTATGAGGGATGCAGTATATTGAAAGTATCAGCTATTTGTGCAGTGGGTTTGACATCAAATTGTCTGCAGTGTTCACTCACAATGGCACCCTGGCTAGTGACAGAGTCACCCTTTCCACAACACGAAGATTCAAGCACGATCTTTGGGGGGCTTTCAACTTAATAAAAAAAATAATGGGCAACTGAAGATCGCTGTAAGAGCATTGTGCAAGAGACATATCATGTGATACACGTATATGAGAACATGGTCTTTATGTTCCCCAGTCTCTGCTACCTGCATACTAGTATATATACCTTCTACAGACATCATGGGACAGACCCATAATGACTAACACAAAGCACTACAATCAAACCCAGAGAAGGATGAAGTGTTTCAGATCATGAACCGTTTCAGACCATGAACTGCGAACTGCACAGTGCCCATTTATAATGATTTTTTTTTAATCTGTACTGAAGAAATTACTTAATCAATAAGGATACACTACTTAATTCTTAACAAAAAAAATTAAAATAAAATCTTGCAGTTTTTTTTTTACCCAGAGTTGGGGAGTCAACATAGAAAGCAGGTGCAGGAGTAGGCCATTCGGCCCTTCGAGCCAGCACCAATCAATCAATCAATCAATCAATCTGATTTATTCATCACACACACAATAAAGTGCAGTGAAATGAACTTGCCAGTAGCGATACAATCAAAAAGAATATACAATAAAAAAACAACACAAACATCCACCACAGCATTCTTCACTGTGGTGGAAGGCACAAAGTACAGTCAGTCCTCCTCCATTGTTCCCCCGTGGTCGGGACCATAAACCTCCGCAGTCGCCGCTGCGGGCGGCCAGATGTATAGGCCCTCTTGTCTGGAAGGTAAGTCCAGAATCAGTGCTTCCCTACCGGAGACTGCTGCTTCAGGATGTTGTAGGCCACAGGCCGGCAGTCGGAGCTCTTCTCCAGGGATCCCCGGCGAGGGATCCCGCTCCGGATGGTAAGTCCACGCCGCACCCGCGGCTAGAGGCTCCGCAGACCGCGGCTTCAAGATGTTGTAGGCCGTGTGCCGGCGGTCGGAGCTCTTCTCCTCCAGGGATCCCCAACGAGGGATCCCAGGCTCCGGACGCCGCGCCCGCAGCTAGAAACTCCGCAGACCGCGGCTTCAGACTGAACAGTCCGCGGGCCAGCGATTGGAGCACTACCTTCTGGCGACCCCGGCATGGGTTCACCCGCTCTGTGATGAAAAAAGTCCAAGCTGCGCCCGCTGCTGAAGCTCCGGGCCCAACTCCGGGAAAGGCCGCACCAATCCATGGTGTTAGGCCGCGAGGGAGGCGACATGGAAAAAGTCGCCACTCCATGGAGGATGTGACCGAAAGCGGTTCCCCCCTTTCCCCCCACACAAGACACACCAAGAGACATTAAAACAAACATTTGGACACACTAAAAAAACAAAAAAAGTAGAAATGACAAACACGCTGCTGGCAGGGCAGCCGTCTCGCAGCGCTCCCACCAACTAGAATGACCGACCGTCATTCAATATGATCATGGCTGATCATCCAATATCAGTACCACGTTCCTGCTTTTCCCCCCATACCCCTTGAATCAAGAACATAGGTTTAAGGTGAGAGGGGAACAATTTAATAGAAACTCGAGGGGCAATTTCTTCACAGAGGGTGGTGGATATATGGAATGAGAGGCAGGTGATATAACAATATTTAAAAGGCATTTGGACAGGTACAGGGATAGTAAAGGTTTAGAGGTATATGTGCCAAACGCAGGCAGATGGGACTAGTGTAGATGAAACACCTTGGTCGGAATGGACAAGTTGGGCCGAACGGCCTGCTTCCGTGCTGTATGGTTGTGACTCTATCATATTAACTGTGCACTGATCTTAAAGCAAACCTGAATTATCTACAGTGATTTATTGTTTATCAGCTGTGTAACTAGATCTTAAGTTCAAAAATACAACTGCAGTTAATGATGGGATTTAAGATAGAACTGGTTTAAAAGTCTGTGGAAACAGTCAACTGGGAGAGGACATTTTGGTAACCAGAACCAGTATAGGTTTGTAAACACAATGACCATTAGCCCAACTCTAGCAATGCTGATTTGCCTGTGCGTGAACTAGTATTTCTCTAAAGCAGCGCTTCTTAAACTATGTCAGTGTCATTCACCCTTGAGTCTTTATCACAAAATTTCATTCACTAAATGTTCTTATGTTTTTTGGTAATTTTCGCCTTATTCTACTTTGTGTATAATTTATGTTGTCACATAAGCGAAAATCATAAATTAACTAATTCACCCCAAAATAATTTCATTCACGCTTGGGTGAACCATTCACCAGTTTAAGAAGCACAGCACTAAAGCACATCTTCTTCCAAGGCACCGGAGTAAATGGCTCTGTCTGCAAAGAGCCATAAATAGTGGGTTACACTTGATAAACTGCACAGGCTCAGCCATGATCACATTGAATGGCGGTGCTGGCTCGAAGGGCCGAATGGCCTACTCCTGCACCTATTACTTATTGTCTATTTTCTATTGACTGACATGTTTCCAGTTTGTATTCATTAACACCCCTTCCCCATATTGGGAAAATCAAACAACGAATGCTCACAGGCGCTGAATCATTGAAGTAAATTTCATAACTTTACCAATTTGAGAGTGTGAATTGCTGCAATGCTCCACAAACAACATGCAACAAGGAGAAATGCAAAACCAGCTACCGACAAAACAGATCTTCACCCATTCAATATCTAGGAGGTGACTGCAGTCATCATAGGATGTAACGACTTGTGAAGACAATGCACTGACCAGAAGCACTTTAACCTCCTGGCCTGCAGATCTCAATCAGTCTGAACAAGTGTCTCGACCCGAAACGTCATCCATTTCTTCCTTCCAGAGATGCTGCCTGTCCCGCTGAGTTACTCCAGCATTTTGTGTCTATCTTCGGTTTAAACCAGCATCTGCAGTTCCTCCATGCTGACCCTCCTCATTGCAGCTCCTCAGGGTTGTGTGCTCAGCCCCCTGCTCTACACCCTGTATATCCATGACCGTGTGGCCAAGTACAGTGCCAGCTCAAACTGCAAGTTCACCGACCATCCCGGCGTTATCAGCCAGATCAACAACAACAATGAGAGGACAAAGGCATCGGGAAACGTGTTATGGTGACAGAACAATCAACTGTTCCTTAACGCCAGTAAGCCAAAATAATTAATTGTTGACTGAAGGAAGCAAAGGGGTGAACACAATCCTGTCCTCATCAACGGAGGTGCTGTAGAGATGGTCGACAGCATCGTGTTCCTGGGCATCCATATCATCAACAACCCAACCTTGTCCTTTCATGCTGATGCAGCGATCACAAAAGCACATTATCAAAATATCTGGCTGAAACTTTTTCACCCAGAGAGTTGTGAATCAGTTGAATTCTCTGCCTCAGAAGGCAGTGGAGGCTGGCTCTCTGGATGCTTTCAAGAGAGAGTCAAAGTTCCTAACGGATAAATAAAGTTCATTGAATTGAATTGAATTGATATGGGGAGGAGGCAGGAACGAGGTACTGATTGTGGATGATCAGCCATGATCACAGTGAATGGCGGTGCTGGCTCGAAGGGCCTACTCCTGCACCTATTGTCGCATCAGCACATTTACTTGCTTATGCGCCTGAGAAGATTCAGCATGTCCACGAGGATTGATAGGATGCATCTCAGCCTGGTCTGGCAATTGCACTGCTCTTGACCAGCTGAACCTGCAGAGAGCCCAGCCCACCACAGGCTCGTCACCTCCTTCCTCCCAGTCCATCTTCACAGGGCGTTGCATCAGGAAGGCTGGAAGTATCGTCAAGAAGCTTCAAAGCTCGGACGTCCAGGCTTAAGAACAGCTTCTTCCCCATGATGATCAGGCTCTGAACCAAGCACCTTTCTCAAGAAGGATCTGAAGAAGGGTCTCGACCTAAAACGCCACCCATTCCTTCTCTCCAGAGATGCTGCCTGTTACTCCAGCATTTTGTGTCTATTTTCGGTATAAACCCGCATCTGCAGTTCCTTCCTCCACCTTTCTCACACTCTTCAGTTAGTCAGATTTGGCACTTTCGGTTTATTTGGAACTACTTTAGATTAAGAGACAATCTTTGTACCATTCTGCTGCTTTGTATTCATTGTTGTATCTATCATTACGTATACTGTTTACTCTTGAGATTCATGCGACCAAGAAAATTCATTAGACCCCGATGTATGTGACAATGAACTAATCTGAGTCTGTCGAGACTTGACAAAGATATATATAATTATCAGCGGCATGAATGAGGTTGCTTCCCCACGGTGAAGATTTCCAAAGCTCGACGATATAAGATTAAGGTGAGCGGCAAGAAGTTGAAACAGTCTGAGGGGTAAGTTCTCGCACAGAGTAGATGCTATCTGGAATGAGTTTGCAGAGGCAGGAACAGTAACACCACTTGTGAGACATCTGGAGAGGCATTCGAATACGCAAGCCATAGATGGAAATAGAATCTATGTAAGA
Organism: Malacoraja senta; assembly: GCA_038087875.1. Classification (NCBI taxonomy): domain Eukaryota; kingdom Metazoa; phylum Chordata; class Chondrichthyes; order Rajiformes; family Rajidae; genus Malacoraja; species Malacoraja senta. The sequence goes on along the minus strand of CM075980.1, from coordinate 542,746 downwards.
CGGCATGATGGCTGTGAAAGACATGGTGGACTGTCGTTAAAACGTGGTGCGGTAGTTTTGGTGGTCCGGGCCTGGGATCGACCGGGAAGGTGGTGAAGGTCGGAGAGGCGGTGGATATTGGTGCTACTCCATGTGGCGTCTGTCGTGCCTGTTTCTATGCTCTATAACTCCAGGGCACAAAACAGTACTTACCATTCTAAGGCCATAAGTGATAAGAGCAGAATTAGGCCAATCGGCCCATCAAGTCCAGTACTAATCAAGAAATGTCAATGTAATTGGTAACATCGTCAACCCAATTTCACTTGTTTTGAGCCAGATTGCTGGTAAACATCTGTCAATGCTACCAGATCGAAGGGAATTCATTTGGTTCTTCCAAACAATTGACGAAATCAGCCTTTCCAAACTACATTCCTTCAGACGAGGTATGAGCATAAAGAACGGTTTCAGTCTCGCCCCACCCCAGTGATATTGCCCTTGGAATTTCCTTCAAGAACTGCAGATGGCGATCTCAAGTTTCCACTGTCTGTTCCACAGTGCTTTCTAAGGTGGGTACCATCGTGTGGACTACAGCAGCATCACATCCTGGTTTCCTTCCAAAAGACCACTCCTCTAAATTAGTTCCCTCAAGTTCTTTCAATTCTTCAAAAATAATGTCTTCACGTGTCTTACAGAACACGTGATTCTGGATTATTAGTACGGGGGTCATAGGTTATGGGGAGAAGGCAGGAGAATGGGGTTGAGAGGGAAAGATTGATCAGCCATGAGTGAATGGCAGTGTAGATTCAATGGGCCGACTGGCTTAATTCTGCTCCTATAACTTATGAACACAAACCAACAGCTATCATTGTCTACATACTTGGCTCAATTCATAATCACCTTCGAATGCCTCTCCAGATGGCTTCACCTTCCATGCCATACATTCTGTTTTTTTAATTGATTTGACTCTAGTTTTTTTTCCCGATAACTTTTATGATGCTTCTTACACAAAAAAAGTTTTAAAATATTGGATTTATAAAGCAAATGTACTCAAACAAGAGTAAAAATTGGTATTAGATGGAAAAAATGTTAATGTCAAAATGATAAAAACGTTAACAAGCCAACTGTGAAGTTGCTTCCTCGACTAACATGATGGGATTTCTCTGCTTTGAAAATAAGGTGATTAAAAAACAATAACGTACACAGAATCAGTCAGCGAGAGCTAGCAATAGCTGCAGAAACAGCCCAGAAAAAGCCTCAGAAAAGATAATACAGGAAAGTAAGGCAGGAATTACACTAACCACAACGCAACAAATGAACCAGGTTTATCAATAAGTCACTGTCATCCTGTGTCTTCACTTTAGAAATAAAGCAGACCAACAATAAATTTCTGACTTCATTTTATTTCCTTATCGTTCAGTAGACATAGAGAAAACATTGACATGAATGTTCAGGCAGGCACCAACGTACATGCACGGTATTCAAATTAAAATAGAAGCTGCTGCATTTATCAGCAGGTCAGGCAGCTTCTGTGGAGAAACAGTTACTGTTTGAGGTCAAAACCTTTCATCAAAACTACAAAAAGTTAGAAAACAAGCATAAGTCTACTCCGCCATTCAATCATGGCTGATCTATCTCTCCCTCCTAACCCCATTCTCCTGCCTTCTCCCCATAACCCCCGACACCCACACTCATCAAGAATCTATCTATCTCTGCCTTAAAAATATCCACTGACTTGGCCTCCACAGCCTTCTGTGTGAAAGAATTCCATCTTTCTAGAACATTCTATGTGATGCTATGAGGTAGGCTATCTTCTTCTTCTTTTCGTGTCTTTGAAGCTGGTTGGCTATATGACAGTTTCCCATTCCTTTGCGTTTTTATTGAACACTGCAAGATCCTTTGAGCTGCACTGGTTGGGTAGTAGGGGGCAGACAAGGCAGTGCTGCATTGTGTGGTCCTCTTCTCCACATTCACAGGTGGTTTGGCCAGTTTCATAGCCCCATCTGGCCATGGCATCTTTTGATCGCCCTGTTCCTGTTCTCAGGCGGTTGAGCGTCTTCCACTGGACCCATGATGCTTCTGAGCCCGGAGGGAGGGCTTCAGAAGGAGGGATACCCATGTCAGTAGGAGGGGGGTCGTCCTCAAGCCTTTTTGTCCATAGTTGGAGTCTGGTCTCTTCCCGTGATGCTATTAGGGGCTGGACATGGCTGAGAAAGCTTCTCCTGGACTTCAGCCGTTGGGCCGGGGGTACACGTCTGTAGAGGAGGTGGCGTTCATCATTGGTGGCTATGACTACCTCCCTCACCGTTTCCAACACATCTAGCTTTCATGTCATCTCTACATTTCCGTTGTGCTCCATACCTCCAAGGTAGCTTCAATCATTAACGTACACCAGGAACTGCAGCAGCAAGCCCACAGCAACTCCATCTCTATTGCACACCAGGGGCATAGAATTATACAGCACAGAATCAGACCCTTCGGCCCAACCTGCCCATGCCGACCAGCATGCCCCATCTACACTAGCCCCACCTGTCTGCATTTGGCCCAATCCCTCCAAACCTTTTCTACCCATGTATCTATCTAAATGTTTCCTAAACATTGTGATAGTATTTGCCTCAACTCACTCCTCTGGCAGTCCCTTCCATATATCTACCACCCTATGTGGAAGAAAAAGTTGCCCCTCAGGTTCCTATTAAAATCTTTCCCCTCTCACCTTACTACTGACATCTTCTACTGACTACAATCAGCAGCTTTCATTGCCCTTTCCAATGATCTTCCGCCTCCTGCTTGTCAGAGTGAGGACCAGTGCAAATTAGAGGAACAGAACGTAATATTTTGCTTGGGCAGCTCACACCCCAGCAGTATGAACATTGACTTCTCTAAATTCAAGTAACGCTTGCTTTCCCTCTCTCTCCATCCCTCCACCTTCGCAGTTCTCCGACCTGTCTTATTGTCTCCGACTACATTTTATCTCTGCTGCTTTGAACAGAGATTTAAAAAAGCAGCAAACTCCCAGCTAACAATGATCTATTCTTCATTCCCTTTGTCCTATTTTCACATCTTACACTTCCTTATCTATGTTTCTCCCTCTCCCCTGATGTCAGTCTGAAGAAGGGTCTCAACCCGAAACTTCTCACCAGAGATGCTGCCTGAGTTACTCCAGCTTTTTGTGTCTATCTTTGGTTTAATCCAGCATCTGCAGTTCCTACTGCAGCCTACTAGCTTAGGACCTTGGAACACCTCGCCACCCTGAGACAAGGGTGACTGTATATAAAAGAGGAACCAGAACTAGAATATCTCACTGCAAGTAGATTAAGAAGAGGCCGGGGAGGAAAGCAGTTGCAACAGTCCAAGGATGAAACAGGGTTTCAAAGGAATGAGGCAAGAACATTAAGTAGATTGGAGGGCACCAGAACAATGCCTGAAGAAGGGTCTCGACCCGAAACGTCACCCCTTCCTTCTCTCCAGAGATACTGCCTGTCCTGCCGAATTACTCCAGCATTTTGTATCTATCTTCAGAACAATGCATAAATTTGTGACAGCCTTTGAAAACAGACTATTTGATGAAACCAAATCCTTTACGTTTACTTGTAAAGTTTTAGAAGTCACTTTACTGCTTGACACAAAGAAAGAGTGCAAATATTATTAAATATGTCAAAGAGGTCTACGTGCTTCAGCCTGGTGTCCAAGCAAGACAATTCACTCCTCACATGTTACATTGTCATACCTGTTGCACACACTGCATGATGCTCTTCCAAAAACAAGGAGTGGGAACGTACCTGCTTGAGCCAAAGCCTGCTGCCTCTTGAAAGCTTCAATCTCCACGGTATTGGCTGTGCCCGCCACTGGGGTACCTTGATGGGTCTGCTGCGGAGGGACAAGAAAGAGCACGCATTAGAGATGGAGGCAAGGGCAGCAGCACGAGGATGCAGCAGGATTTAACCCTTCTGATGCTAGAATGATTCACAGACTTGTTGGTGCCACATTGACTCCTTACCTGAAACTGTTGCTGCTGCTGTGTTGAAAATGCAGCAGAAACATTAGGGGGGAGCTGTGTTGCTATGGCAACTGGCGTCCCTGCCTGGCCATCCTTTCCTGTCACCACTTTTACCTTAAATAAAAACAATGCATTCATTCACAGGTTCATCACTGTAACATTAAGTCAGAGTGGAAAAAATGTAAGTTGTATTCGAAGGATAGCCAGGAAACTTCTGTAGGGATTCCTTTCTTAATTCCTAGGATTGCTTCACACAATTCAGTTAAAAAATAGTTTTGTAGCTATTACACGGCCAAAATAAAAATGTTTGCCAAAACTGCCTACTGTGACATCTGTAATACAAAGATCCGCATGAATTTTAAGGCGACGATACCAAACTTGAAATTACAAGACGACTAAAAATTTCTGTCGTTTCGCCGAACACCTCCGGTCGGTCCGCAATAACCAACCTGAACTCCCGGTGGCTCAGCACTTCAACTCCCCCTCCCATTCCGTATCTGACCTCTCTGTCCTGGGTCTCCTCCATGGCCACAGCGAGCAACACCGTAAATTGGAGGAAATGCACCTCATATTCCGCTTGGGCAGTCTACACCCTGGTGGCCTGAACGTTGAATTCTCCCAATTCTGCTAGCCCTGGCTGTCCCCTCCCCTTCATCAGCCATCTGGTTGTCTCCTCCCCTCCCCCAACCCTCGGGCTCCTCCTCCTCCTTTTCCTTTTTTCCTTTCTTCTCCCCACCCCCTATCAGTCTGAAGAAGGGTTTCGGCCCGAAACGTTACCTATTTCCTTCGCTCCATAAGATGCTGCTGCACCCGCTGAGTTTCTCCAGCATTTTTGTGTACCACCAAAAATTTCTGTCAGATGGGAGTGGAAGCTTCAGTCAACTTTACTTCAGTGTCCACGGCCTAATGCATAAAAATGCCTTTATGCAGCAAGACACAACCAGGAACTTCATTAACAATCCCTCACACTAGCCTTCAAATTGGAAGTAAATCTACGAGACTTTAGACTACACAGATCCAGAGAAGCAGTCAAATCCTGCGTATCAGTTAATAATTCTGCCACAGGTAACTCTTGAGAGCGGCACTGTGGTGCAGCAGTAGAGTTGCGACTAGGTTCGATCCTGACCTCGGGTGCTGTCTGTGTGGAGTTTGTACATTCTCCCTGTGACTGCCTGGGTTTCCTCCGGGTGCTCTGGTTTTCCTCTCACATTCCAAAGACGTGCAGGTTTGTAGGTTGATTGACTTCTGTAAATTGTCCCCGGTATATAGAATTGAACTAGTGTGTGGGTGATCACTGGTTGGTGTGGACTCAGTGGATCGAAGAGCCTGTTTCCAAGCTGTATCGCTAAAACTAAACTAAACTTGTAGCATCAAGTTTTGAACATGCACCATAGTAGGTTCAGTTTAGTTTAGCTTAGAGATACAGTGCGGAAACAGGCCCTTCGTCCCACCGGCCAGGAATCCCCACACACTAATGCTACACACACCAGGGACAATTTACATTTAGACTAAACCAATTAACCTACAAACCTGTGCACCTTTGGACTGTGGCAGGAAACCAAAGATCTCTGAGAAAACCCACGCAGGTCACGGGGAGAACGTACAAACTCCGTACAGACAGCACCCGTAGTCGGGATCGAGCGCTGTAAGCAGCAACTCTACTGCTGCACCACCGTGCCACCTAAGGTTTACCATGAAGGACAAGAAAAACATTAGACGTTATTTGTTTTAATTCCTCAGCACTACATAAACAAGTACGCAATAGACCGTAATTAACTATCAATTTATTTCATTGTGCTATCTCTCAACTTAAGTATTGCACAAATTGTATTCAACTGCTTTTACTCCACTCAGGAGACTTATTACAACTAGGCAAATCTAATTAAGGAGATAAAATGAAATCCAATACATCACTATTAAAATGCCATAACCACCACAGGGAACGACAAAGCTGAAAGGTTTGAATTTTCATCACTCAGATGTTAAGCTCAGTGATTACACCGAGCAAGTCTTGAAACACTGGATACATCTTACAATGCAGAAAGTAACATCTGCACCGCACACACACCAAGCAATGCCCATCTTCCTTAACATTCAACGGCATCACTTTGTCCAAATCTCCAGCCAGCCAATGCCCTGGATGGTCATTCTATCCGACCGATTCCCATTTACCAGGAGAAAGGTCGATGGTCCCAAGCAGTGAATAAGTTATCCAACATCCCCATGCAAACATCTACAAGGTATTGGTCACAATGCTTTCCATTTAGAGTCATAGAGTCATACAGCAGGATAACAGACCCTTCAGCCAGACTGGCCCATGCCGACATGCCCCATCTACACTAGTCCCACCTGCCCAAATCCTTCTAAAACCTTTCCTCTCCATGTTCCTCTCTCAATGTCTTTGAAATGTTGTTATAGTCCCTGCCTCAACTACCTCATCTAGCAGCTTATTCCATATACTCACCACCCTCTGTGTGAAAAGGTTGCCCCTCAGATGCCTATTAAATCTTTCTCCTCTCGCCATAAACATATGTCCTCTGGTTCTTGATTCACCTACTCTGGGCATTCACCTTATCTATTCCCCTCATGATCTTACACACCTCTATAAGATCACCATTCAGTCTCCTGCTCTCTAAGGTATAAAGTCCTAGCCTGCCTAACCTCCCCCTATACTCAGTGCAAATCTTAGCAATAAATCTTCTTTGTATTATTTCTAGCTTAACAACAGCTTTCATATAGCAGGATGACAAAAACACGGTGGCGCAACAGTAGAGTTGCTGCATTACAGCACCAGAGACCCAGGTTTGATCCTGACTACGGGTGCTGTCTGTACGGAGTTTGTACGTTCTCCCCGTGACCTGCATGGTTTCTCCGATTTCTTTGGTTTCGTTCCACACTCCAAAGACGTACAGGTTTGTAGTTTAATTGGATTGGTATAAATATAAATTGTCCCTAGTGCGTGTAGGATAGTATTCTTGTGCGGGGATCGCGGGTCGGTGGCCTGGTTCCTCTCTGTATCTCGAAATTAAATTAAAAACTGAACACAATACTGCAAATGTGGCCTCACCAACACCTTGCATAACTGTAACGTCCCAACTTGATTAGATGGGTGCAGCCCATAAAGACTCAACACAAAACAAAAAAAAAGCAAGCCACTTAGTTAAGATCCTGAAAACTCCACCACCACTGATGTACTGTCAATGGAGTGCTGCGTCATGCCAAGATTTCCTCCAGGATATTGCCCAAACTTTGACCTCTAACATCTGGAAGAACGAGGTCAACAGGATCTCAGGCCATAAGTTCACCTCCAAGTCACACAACACCCTAACTTGGATACTAACACAGTTGCTTCATAGTCACAGGATCAAAATCATGCAGCACTCTCCCTAATAAAACACACAGTTTATAACAGTTGAAGGTGACACCTCACCACCTCCTCACACCCAACTAGATATGGGCAGTAAATGCTGCCGTTTACAGAAATCCCTACCTTCCTTAGTAGAATAAAAGTGTTTACATAAATGTCTCACTATAAAATGTTAGAAACAAATCATATCCTATCGTGTTTATATATCCAAACAAGAATCTGAGATATGTCTCTCTGTTACGAGACATTAATTACTACCTTAATACTTGAAGAAGGGTCTCAACCCAAAACGTTGCCTATTCCTTCTCTCCATAGATGCTGCCTGTCCCGCTGAGTTCCTCCAGCATTTTTGTCTAACTTCGATTTTTCCAGCATCTGCAGTTCTTTCTTAAACATCTTAACACTTTCATCACTTTCTGTTACCTAATTTTCAAACTGTTAGCTCAATTTATCATAACACTATATATTCAAATATATTTAAGATTAGACAGATTTACTAACGTTTGAGCCAAAAATTTGCAAATGTTCAAATTTATTTGCGCCTAGACAATTCTTTCACTGATATCGTGGGACTTGATAATAGTATGATGGTTGAAAAAATTTAATGTTCCTTTTGCCTAATGACGGAACAATTAAAGAAAAACAGAACTATTTGGTCCAGAGAATTCATCATCGTCTCTCAAATTCTTCTAACATATCACACCAGTTTCTAAACAGTACCAATAAATCATTTCCAGTATTCACTGATCTATTTATAAATCTTGTTAATCCTATCCCATGTCTTATCCCAGAACATGTCCTATCCCCTACGTAATCTACTACCCATCAGAGAATAATTGTAAATATATTCACACTTGAGAAACTTGCATGAATTAGGAGTTATAGTGACAGAAAATTTTAATTGTTTGAAATTGAATGGGTTATATTTTACTACATATCTCTATAACTTTACCAAACATCATGGAAACATAGAAACATAGAAAGTAGGTGCAGGAGGAGGCCATTCAGCCCTTCGAGCCATTCAATATGATCATGCCTGACCATCCAAAATTAGTATCCCGTTCCTACTTATTCCCCATAACCCTTGATTCCGTTAGCCCTAAGAGCTAAATCTAACTCTCTCTCTCAGTGAATTGGCCTCCACTACCTTCTGTGGCAGAGAATTCCATGGATACATAGAAATACATAGAAAATAGGTGCAGGAGTAGGCCATTCGGCCCTTCGAGCCTGCACCGCCATTCAATATGATTCACAACTCTCTGGAGGAAAAAGTTGTTCCTCATCTCAGTCCTAAATGGCTTACCCCTTATTCTTAAACTGTGACCTCTGGTTCTAGACTGCCCCAACATGAGGACCATTTTTCCTGTATCAGCACTGTCCTGGTATTAACTGTATACTTTCCCATTTACCTTGGACCTCCCAATGTGCAACATGTCAAATTTGCCCAGATTAAATGCTATCTGCCATTTCTCTGCCCATATCTATAACTGATCTATATCCCGCTATATTCTTTGACAACCTTCTTCATTGTTTGTAACTCCACCAATTCGTTTGCAAACTTTCTACATTTTAGTCCAAATTATTTATATTTGTATCATAATCAACAGTGTTCCCAACGTTTGAGATTGGTGTTTTGTTAGAGCATTGGTTGTGCAAAAGGCCACAGTACTCTCAATAATAAAAAGAGGAAATATTGGAAATACCCAGCATTGTTAAAGAAAGAACTGCAGAACTGGAAAAATCGAAGGTAGACAAAAATGTCGGAGAAACACAGCGGGTGAGGCAGCATCTATGGAGCAAAGGAATAGGTGAAGTTTCGGGTCGAGACCCTTCTTCAGACTGAAATACCCAGCAGGTCAGACAGCACCTAAGAAGAGAGAAATTGTTATTGAACTCCCAATTGAACTAAATGCAGCTGGGATGTAAAGCTGGCAATATATATTCATCATCATCGTTGAAAACATTATTTCCCTGCATAATTGCATAAACTAATGTTTGGAGTTGCTTCTTTGAGAGTAAAATCAGTACATCATCGGTGCCCCGCTCCCTGCAATGGATGCCCTCCACCGAAAACGGTGTCTGAGACGGGCCGGGAAGATCATCAAGGACCCCTCCCACCCTAACCATGGACTGTTTGCCCTCCTCCCATCAGGGAGGTGGTACAGAAGCCTCAGGTCTCGTACAAGCAGGATGAGGAACAGCTTCTTCAACAACACTATCACATTGCTGAACTCGGAGTCCCGCCGAGAGATTTCTCCAGTCTCTCCGTCCACATTGTTTGCTTATTCTGTATTTTATTCTGTATATTGTTCTTGTTCTGTGTTTTTATTTCTATTTCTATATTGCAATATTGCTACGAGCAGACGCTAGCCTGCATTTCGTTGTACCCATACTTGTATCTGTGCAATGACAATTAAAGTTGAATTGAATTGAATTGAATTGAATTACCGATGCAATGGACTGGACATTTGAACTGCACTTATACTTCCTTGGCCAATAGAAACAAATTTCCCTGCATAATTGCATAAACTAATGTTTGGAGTTGCTTCTTTGAGAGTAAACTCAGTAAGTATTTATCCTTAAGGACAGAAATAGGATACAGCAATGACTTGACACCAAAGTTGTACAATAATTCAATCTTGTACAAAGTTCAATCTTGTTCAAAGCCATTGTACAATCGGATAATTATAAGAAGGGAAGAGATTGAACTTTTTTTCACCTTCCATCACAGTGAGGAATGTGTAGGAGTCACTGTGGTGGATGTTTATGTTAAAATGCATTTTGTGTGTTTTGTTGCTTTTTAATGGGATGACTATATGGCAAATCAAATTCCTCTTATGTTGCAAAACATACTTGGTTAATAAAGTATGATTATGATTATAGACACAAAATGCTGGAGTAACTCAGCTGGACAGGCAGCGTCTCTGGAGAGTAGGAATGGGTGACGTTTTGGGTCGAGACCCTTCTTCGCAACCCGATACGTCACCCATTCTTTCTCTCGAGATGCTGCCTGTTCCGTTGAGTTACTCCAGCATTTTGTGTCTAACCTTTGATTCAATCCAGCATCTGCAGTTCCTGCCTGCACAGGATAATTATATACATGGTTACATTGCAGTTTAAATAAAACCTGATGGAGAAAAACTAACAAAGTATAAATGAATGTGAAAATTTCACATAGCACTTATCCAGTTTAAAGATCGGCTGCATTTAAAATAACTGATTTATCACAAATAATTTATTCAATGCAATCAGTTTATCCCCTTTTTAACAGACGTATGCAGCAGATGTTCATCATTGGCCAAGCTATCATTTATTGCCATTATTTAATTGTGCACTATCTTCTTGAGCTGCTGTCGTCTTTTCACAATATACAGTGATTTTTCATGCAATTGACTGACTAGCTGGGACAAATTCAAAACACATTGCCATGACACAACATTCTGAGTTTGGGCCCTAGTTTCATGGTCACTTTTGACATTGGCTTTTACTTTGCAGTCGCAGATTTATTTAATTGGCAACTTAAACGTTCTTCAGCTGCTGAGACAGAAATTGAACTCATGACATTGGTGACCAAGACTCCAGATTCCTTGTACAGTACAGTGTTATCCGATCCTTCATACTGCTGACTGTCTATCCAGGCAGAAACCCTAGCTACCATGTAATGTTTGCAGGCAGAAGAGCAAGGAGCCCTTCTATCACTCTTGTTTAAGAAAGAACTGCAGATGCTGGAAAAATCGAAGTTAGACAAAAATGCTGGAGAAACTCAGCGGGTGAGGCAGCATCTATGGAGCGAAGGAATAGGTGACGTTTCGGGTCGAGACCCCGAAGGAATAGGTGACGTTTCGGGTCGAGACCCGGAAGGGTCTCGACCCGAAACGTCACCTATTCCTTCACTCCATAGAAGCTGCCTCACCCGCTGAGTTTCTCCAGCATTTTTGTCATCAGTCTGAAGAAGGGTCTCGACCCGAAACGTCACCTATTCCTTCGCTCCATAGATGCTGCCTCACTCGCTGAGTTTCTCCAGCATTTCTGTCTAACTTCCATCACCAAGTGAGAGATCACATGGTTGACAATTCTTCACTTTTTTTAGTTTAGTTTAGATACAGTGCGGAAACAGGCCCCAGGCCCGTCGGCCCGTCGGCCCACCGAGTCCATGCCGATCCACTAACACTACCCTGGACACACTAGGGACAATTTGCAATTTTACCAAGCCAATTAGCCTACAAACCTGTACGTACTTGGAGTGCGGGAGGAAACCGGAGTTCCCGGAGAAAACCCACACAAACCTCAAGAGACAAACCTCTGCTGTTTGTCAGATCTTGCTGTGCATAAATGGGTTTTGCATTTTTCTCTGTACCAACTTCAAAAGCAAAACATGGTGGTGACATTTATTTGGGACTTGCAGAGAATATCAACAGTGCTACATAGCCCTGTTTAACGTTTGAGAAGAAGAGCAAAGTATACTGTAAAATATAAAACCTAAAATATTTCAATGCTTGTAGTAATTATCCAACTAATTAGTCAGACATTAGGATTTTCCCTGGAACACTTTTCCCTGGAGTATGTTTTGGTTATTGCAGAATTGAAAAATAATAGTGCAGCAATTTCAGCTTCAAGTCATTCTTTAAAAAATGACTCAATTAACGGATCTACTGAAGTTATAAATGCAAAGTAGCGACAGGCAGATTAAACTGAATGCTTGCATGGTAATCATTTATTTAATGCTCTGTTGCAAATACAACTTCAAATCAGACTATGGTCTTGCATTTGATCTCTTGTACCTTTTTGCTACAACTGAAAAACCCAGAGCTGCCTTTCAAATGAGATGAAATGAGCATGCATTTCTAAAGTATGTTCCATTTCTTCAGGTCTCCACAGACAATGCACAAATGCATGAGCCAGCAGTCACCACCAAGGTCTCTGCAACAGTACTTGAATGAGAGACTGTTCTTGAGAGTTGAGAGTAGGGAAGATTCAAACAAGAGGATATGATTTGATAATTAAGGGACAGAAGTTTAGGGGTAACATGAGGGGGAACCTCTTTACTCAGAGAGTGGTAGCTGTGTGGAATGATCTTCCAGTGGAAGTGGTGGAGGCTGGTTCGATTTCATCATTTAAAAATAAATTGGATGGGTATATGGACGGGAAAGGAATGGAGGGTTATGGTCTGAGTGCAGGTAGATGGGACTAGGTGAGAGTAAGTGTTCGGCACGGACTAGAAGGGTCGAGATGGCCTGTTTCCGTGCTGTAATTGTTATATGGTTATATGGAAAGAGAGTCGAATAGCTTGCTTCTGATTGCACTGATTGAGAAAGCAATGTGGCCAGGAAAAGAGGAAAACGCCATGCTCTTCAAAAAGTGCCTTGGAGCAAGTTATAGTCACTCAAGGCTTAACACAACAATAGACAATAGACAATAGGTGCAGGAGTAGGCCATTCGGCCCTTCAAGCCAGCACTGCCATTCAATGTGATCCAACCATCAATCCATCAACAAGATGGCAACATTGCACAGATCATAATTTAGAACCTTTTGGGGCACCTGGATAAAAACTCAACAACAAAATCACATAGGGCTTAATGCCCTAATGGGGAAAAAAACACATGACAACACAAAAGGAAAAAAAATGATTGAATCTATAGAAGTCTAATGAATAGCTGCTTGAAAATAATTTCAAACCTGCAGATCGGAAAACCTGAAATAAAAACAGAAAATGCTGGAAACATTCAATAAATCAAGTCTATGGAGAGAAAAAGAGAGTTAGCATTTCAGGTTGAAGACTTTACTTCAGACTGGGGAAGAGAGTATCCAAGTTAATTTAATGTCGTAGAGGTCGGGAGTGGAATGGACAGAACCTATTTCAACAATCTCATTAATGATGAAATCTCATTAATGTTTCACATCCCACAGTTGCTGCCCGACCTCCTGAGTGTTTCCAGCATCTTTGATTTTCAAACACACGTCATACAAACCCTTTAATTCGACAGAATTATGTTCTATGAACACACACACACTCACTAAGAACTGAATCCAATCCTTCATTACTGGCTCTGCCAAGATTGGGTAACATTTCCCAACAGTCAAAAACCTGTAATGACTTCAAATCAAACTTAAACCTGGGATTTAAAGGACCCAATGCCCTATTTCTGAAAGGTTCAGCTTTTCATTCCAATGTATTTGTCACATTATTATTCCCTGAATCAAGTGTCTAGCCGTGTAGGATGAGAACCAGATGGTGAACCATATCCCCAGCTGGCTTTGGAAACCATCGCTGCGAATGGAACTGCAGAACATTCCTGGCTTTCCTTACCACAAACATAAGACCAACATTCTAGGTGATGATGGATCATGTTGAATGTGACTAAACAGAGATCGCCGAGAGGCCGGGTGGCAAAGTAAAGAGCATATTCAACAAAAACATATGGAAAGGGAACCATGCAAACCAACTATCTTTCAACCATCTTCACCAATATACATTTCTATGCACAATGGAAATGGGAAAAGTATCCCATTAGCATTCAATTTATTTTAAATTGTATTAATCTTTAGACCACATCTAACTCCATTTATTCTGAATGGCCATTGGAATCATGGTTCTATCTTCCAAACTTGTCCATACAAAGTTCTGATTTAGTTTAACACTATACATTATTCCTGGCTGATTTTGCACAGAAAATAAATCATATTAACTACCTGAAATTATGAATTTGATACATTTGAGAAAATGTAACTGTTTACTATCAGAGTAACGATTAAACACTGAAGCAATAATAAGTTTATAGTACGGGATATTTGCAAGAAAATACTGTTCTTAACATTTGGAATTGTTAACTGAGACAGCATGTCATAATTTGGCATAGAATCATTGGATTTTGGTTGAAACACTCAATAATAAATGGAGACACTAATGTTCAAAAATAAGAGAGGAGGATGGGTGAATACAAGTTTGACATGACGATCAGACTAAGATGAAAATGATCAGTGCATCTCCTGAACAAAACTACATAGACAGAGGCTCCCACTCTTGTGTTAAACGCAGACTGGATTGTGTCTGTTAATGCCCAGACACACGGAACTTGAGAGCATTTCATAATTTACAGGCCCGATTTGGAAAGCTTTACAAAAAATGATCTGCATCCATTTAACAGGTCTAAATAATCTCTTCAAATTTCACCTGGCTGGAAGGTCAATCGGATTTACACGGCCGATGTAAGAGGGCTCTCTGTACCAGCGGATGCAAACACTTTCTCAGCGTGCGGTTGCCACAAGGTGGGAGATGTGAACGGTACTTGCAGTAAAGAGCAAACAGTATTTTTTTACCTCATCATTAATGACCTCGGATTGTTCATCCTCCTCCTCCTCTTCCAGGTCCAAATCACTCTGCTTCAGATATGCCAACAAGGCCAGACAGGGCTTCCTTCTGAATGCCAAGTAGTCCATCATATTTCCCTGACAGTGCTGAAGGAAGAAGAGTTCAACCAGGTAATCCTTAAAAGTCTCCCTCAGAGTCTCCATTTGATCAAGGTGGTGCTCCAAACACTGCTTTCTCAGCTGAGAGATCTCTGGAGAGGCGGCTGGGATTTCCTCCAGTTTCTTTGGTTGTCTCCTCACGACCGGGATGCAACTGGTGGCGGAACCCAGACCTGCCGCTGCCAAACCCTGAGCGGCAGCAATCCGAGAGGGGCTGGAAGGAGGGGGCGGCGATGTCATTCCAAACCCCGATGGTCCCACCACTCCGGTGGTCAAGGATATGGGTGTCCGCTCATAATTTATAGGCCTGGCCATCTGCTGGCCGTGAAGAACCTGCTGCTGCTGCTGGATCAGCTGTCCTTGTATGATGCTGCTGATCTGCGGAGGGAGGTTGGACGTGGTGATGTGGCTCGCGCTGGGCAGGGGCTGCATCGCTCCACTGGCCACTGGGCTCTGAGGGCCAAGGTGATGAATGGTCCCACCGGTCTGGGAGTGTGGCTGCGACAGTCTACGCTCCCGCGATAAGGAAATCGAGGAGGCGGACGCCGTCAGCTGTACCTGCCCGCCAACGCTCGAGGTGATCTGAGCAAGGCCGGAGGGGTCCTGGTATACAAAGTGGCCGGCGCTCGACGGGCTGAGGTTGAGCTGTCTGACCAGCACGTTGGCGTCCACATACCCACGGGTGGGGCTCTGGTTGCACAAACTCAGCCCCGTGGCTGTGGCCCCAGTTCGCTGCACACTCTGTAACATCGACGCAGGGCTATGCTGCGTGGGACTCTGTGGCTGTACTTGAGGCAAGGGAGAGGTGACTTGAATATACGACGGGGATCCATGCTCAAACCTCCTCTGCTGCCCCACAGCCTGAGAAGTGTACTGGAAACCTGGGGAGGCTGGGTTTTGAATGGGGAGAGGAGCCAGCGTGATCTGCTGATTCCCGGACATCACCTGGCCAACACTCTGCAGTGTGATGTTGACGTTCTGGGCAGATGCAGGGCTCCGGTTCATGATCAGCTGCTGCAGCTGGTAGCTGGGGGACTGTGGCCCAGACGGGCTGGCCACGGTGTGCGGCACAGGGCTGAGAGTTGGAGTGAACGTGGTGGCAGGAGAATGGGGTAATGCCGTCTGTTCATCTCCCTCGGCTCCAGTATACGACTTGGATCTCTGCAGTGGCCGCTGTATGTTTTGTGGGCCACTGCCATGGTGCATCATCGCTCTTCGATCAGCACTACCCTAGAAGAAAAAGATGGTTTATTTTTCCAACACATAACCAAATACAAAAAAAATTAAACAGCAATCCAAAATGCTCCTCAAACAGGTTAATTGGCTGGGTTATAAATGTCAAACCGTCCCCAATGTTTGTAGGATAGTGTTAATGTGCAGGGATCACTGGTCAGTGCAGACTCGTGGGCCGAAGGGCTTTTTTTCTGCGCTGCATCTCTAAATTAAACCCATTTTAAAAATATGAATTAATAAAAAAAGCAAAAAATAAATTTTAAATGTCAAAATGCAAAAATAATAATTTATTCAGCAGCAAATATCAAGTGAATCCTGCAGGAAGGAACTGCAGATGCTGGTTCACACCGAGGATAGACACAAAATGCTGGAGTAACTCAGTGGGACAGGCAGCGTCTCTGGAGAGAAGAAACGGGTGACTTTTCGGGTCGAGAACCTTCTTCAGACCCGACCCGAAACGTTACCCATTCCTTCTCTCCAGAGATGCTACCTGTCCCGCTGAGTTACTCCAGCTGTTTGTGTCTATCTTCAGTGAATTCTGCACTTTCTCCTAAATCATAGATATTACTACAGGGATGTATCTATCCAAATCATACCAGGGAAATGTTGATAATGTGACAATGTGAATTTGTTCTCTGCACATATATCCTTATTAGCTGTTGCACTCCTCCATGGAAGTTAACAGCCAAGTATCCAAAAGGTGACTTTGTTTCCTGGGAAATATATCACTGACTGATCAGCACATCATAAAAGTTAAATCTAACATCCTATTTTCTCCAATATGTTATTCTTGCCATCTTCAAAATATCACTTTACCTGCACTGTACTATTTTTATATGAAAATCATTAGCATGGTTGACTAATCCTCAGATGGGTTGGTACAATTACCCAATGGATCACCAGGAAGTTATTTCACAATCAGGACTTCACCAAAGACTAGGCGATTACATGACACCATGCAATTTTAGAATGTACGTCACATTTGTTATATTTCTTTAATCCACAGTTCAGAAAAATGCCACTGTGATTACAAAGAAAGTAACCTCTATCCTACCTAACAATACCTGGACTTTGACAACATATCACTTGACAAATAATGTGCAAGGAGGAACTGCAGATGCAGGTTTAAATCAAAGGTAGACACAAACTGCTGGTGTAACTCAGCGGAACAGGCAGCATCTCTGGAGAAGGAATGGGTGACGTATCGGGTCGAGACCCTTCTTCAGATTGATGTCAGGGGAGTGGGCGGTACTGAGATAAAATGTAGTTTGGAGACAACAAGACTGGTGGGAGAACTGGGAAGGGGGAGGGGATGGAGAGAGAGGGAAAGCAAGGGCGACTTGAAGTTAGAGAAGTCAATGTTCATACCGCTGGAGTGTAAGCCGTCCAAGCGAAATATGAGGTGCTGTTCTTCCATTTTGTGATGGACCTCACTCTGACAATGGAGGAGGTCCAGGACAGAAAGGTCAGTGTGGGATTGGGAGGGGGAGTTAATGTGTTGAGCAACCGGGAGATCAGATAGGTTTAGGCGGACCGAGCGGAGGTGTTCAGCGAAACGATCGCCGAGCCTGCGCTTGTTCTCGCCGATATATCTTGACAAATAATACTCTTGTGACAAGAAGTTATTGCAAAAATCATGAACGATTTTAAACCTCATATAGACGGAAGAAATCAAACTGACAAAGGTGGCCTTGAGCACGTTCAAAGTACATATTTAAATCTGTATCCTGAGAAAATATATTGAGGGCCGAACCAGGGAACAGGCCATTTTAGATTAGTAATGTGTAATGAGGTAGACTAATTAGTTATCTTATCATCAATCATCCTCTGGCAGAGAGAGATCATAGTATGAATTTCACTTGCAATTTGAGTACTGGAGTCTTAAACTGAAATAAAGGCAATTATACAGATATGAGGGATGAGTTAACTAAAGTAGATTGAGAAAATGGATGAAGAAGTGTAATTGCAGACATTATAAGAAAAATGATCTGATTTTTAAGAAGTATTCCACTGAGAAATAAAAACCCAACCAAGGATAACTAAAGATGTCAAAAATGGTATTGCATTGAAATGGTTGATGAAGTGGCAAAGAATAGCAGGAGGCCTGAAAGTTTTTTGAAACAATAAAGGTTGACTAAAAGAGAGAAAAAATGAGCAGAAACAGATTTTAAAAGTTTTAACAAGTACACATGGATGAAGAAAGTGTCAAAGATTAGTCTTTTAAAAATTGGGGCAGGAAATTAATAAGAAAGAATAAGAACATAGACATTTTTAAGACGATTTAAAAAAAAACATAAAAAATAAAGGAACAAGGGGCTGCATCCGAGGGCTGTAACGGAGGTGGCAGCAAGGATGGAGGATTCATTGATCATCAGCTTCCAAAATTCCCCAAATGCTGGAAACACAGGTAATCAAGAAAGAAGGGTGACAGAAATTTTTTAAACTGTACGCCAGTTCGTCTAATTTCCGATATCTTCAAAATGTCAGAATCCGTAAGCGATAAGAGCGCTTAAAAAAGTGTAACATACTAAGGCAAAATCAATATGATTTTGTGTAAGAGAAATCCTTAACCCGATTAGATGTTTTGAGGACGTAGCTAGCAGAGCGAGGAAAGGATCAAATGATTGAAATTAAATCCAGTATGAACTCCAGTACCATTATTATACAAAGAGAGTATAATGCAACGGCAGTTGGCTGGGAGTTCAATGGGTTACAATCTAGCTGTCGCGCCTACAATATGCTGGCAGCAATTTTAAATCAAGCCAAATAGACCGACACAAATGTTAATTGAATAACACAACAATCTGCAGTGTTTCAACACTCAGGTGCCGTCATGCTTCAAGATGATTTAAAGTGGACTGACAACAACATTAGAGATTAGAGATTAGAGATTCCTTTATTTGTCATTCAGACCTTTCGGTCTGAACGAAATTTCGTTGCCTGCAGTCATACATATAATAATAAATAACAAAACACACAATAAACACAAATTAACATCCACCACAGTGAGTTCACCAGGCACCTCCTCACTGTGATGGAGGCAAAAGTCTTAAAGTCTCTGTCTCTTCCCGCTTTGTTCTTCCTCTGCGCTGAGGCGATCCAGGCTTCTGACGTTGTGACCCCGCCGGGTGATGGTAAGTCAATCCCGCGGCTGAATCCGTGCTCCGTCCGCGACGGGCCGGTTCAAACTCCGCGGCCCAGGGTGGCCGAAGCTGCCGAAGCTGCCGCCCTCCAGTCCAGCGGACGCAGCTGTAGTTGCGGGAGCCCCAGAAAAACAGGTCACCCACCTGTGACCTGCAAGCTCCTGACGATGTCGTCCACCGGGCCCGCGGCCGAGCCTCCGGATTCAGGTCGCCACCAGTGTCCTCGGTCGCCACCGCCGGAATGCCACCGCAGCCCCAAAGTTGGCCAGCCCCGCGCTGGTAAGTCCTGGCTCTGCCTCCGGAGCCTCGAGGTCGGTCGGTCGGTCGCAGTTGGAGTTGGAGGCTGGCAGCTCCGCCATTAGGCCTCGGCGCAGACGGAGGCAGAGAAGGGGGATACGACAAGAAAAAGTCGCACTCCCCCGAAGGAAGAGACAAAAATCATGTTTCACCCCCCCCCCCCCACCCCACACATAGACAACCCAATAAACTAAAATTTAACTAAAACAGGGCAAAAGAAAACAACAAAAAAAGTAAAAACAGACGGACTGCAGGCGAACATGAACAGCACAAACACAACCCTTCAGTGCGATGGATCCACTTATGCCCCACACCACACTCCTCCTACCCTGACATCACCTAACTTTTGTCAGAACATCCTTCTAGTTAGCCAAGAAGAAAGGAAAAGTTAGAATCAGAGCCAAGTTCCATTTCGAGGCATATGACAGTAAAACACTCTTAACGCTGACGTTAAAAGCTTATTTAGAGTCAAAAGGACACAAAGTGCTGGAGTACCTCAGCAGGTTAGGCAGCATCTCTGGAGAACATGGATAGGTGACGTTTCGGGTCGAGACCCTTCTTCAGAGAGTCACCTTGTCTAGTAGCAGTGCAAAGGCCACAAGTAGGTTAGTGTTGGATCACTGGAGAGAACATAGAGTGAAGATGGAGATGACCAAGATTGTACAGAGATTTGAAGTTGGGGATTTAAATTGGATGGAGCACAAGGATTAGGGCTTAATATATGAAATGTCGCCATGGCCTGTCAGCCAAAATGACATTTGAATGAAATTACCATTATTACAGTTTTCTGGTATGCGCTATGATTAATGTTATTTTAATAAGTCATGACATTCCAGCAGTGACGTGTGCTACCAGGAATTTTAATGCAATGGCTGTGCGAGTCTCATTATACTGATGCAAGAGCAAAGTGATTTGCAAAAAGAAAATGCCCACGGTCATCATGACTGTTTCTTTGCATAACAGATTTTGAATTGATTTGAATACTTTGTCACGTGACAATTCTTTGCTTGCATACCCAAGGTATGCAAATAGTTACCACGTAAAGAGCGCTGACCAAGTTACAAAGTATCCCGCACCAGGTCCTCCTTTGTTCTCCCCCACCCCCCTCATGGCGGTTCCCCCCAAGCCGGGTCCTCCATTGTTCCTCGCGGAGCCACCTCCGGCTTCCACGTGCTACAAGCCTAACTCAGATTCAACTAATCCATGTCACCTCCTGAGGAAAGATTCTATCTTCTTCCTACTCCAGTTCAGTTTAGTTTGTCGTCATGTGAAAAGCTTTTGTTGCGTGCAAACCAGTGCTCAAAGAAAATCCAAACACAACAATCACAAGTAGTTACTCGGATTACCTTTGTTTTTTATTCTATATTTTTTTTAAAGTGTACTTGCATTGAATTCACAAACATTTGCATAGTTTCTGAACTTAGGACCAAGGTGATATGCTACTTTCAGAGAAACTTAAAAAAAATCAATTTATGTACTGTCCCTCACATCCCAATCCTGTCAATGAGGGTTGACAAAAATGCTGGAGAAACTCAAAGGGTGAGGCAGCATCTATGGAGCGAAGGTCTCGACCCGAAACGTCACCTATTCCTTCGCTCCATAGATGCTGCCTCACCTGCTGAGTTTCTCCAGCATTTTTGTCTACCTTCGATTTTTCCAGCATATGCAGTTCCTTCTTAAACAATCCTGTCAATGAGGTACTTTCTGAGGTGGAATCAGTAGTACGTCAAGTAAAGGATTGTATTACCACGACAATGTTGGATCCAATTTGCCATCTTTCTCTGGGTCCAATAGGCTTTAAATCTCTGGATCAAACCCCACTACTATGGGACCTTGTGAAAAGCCAGGGTGAAGTTCATGTGGATTGCATCAACTACACTGCCATTATCAACACACTTTGTTACCTCTTCAAAATATGCATCCAAATCCATTAGACAAGATTTGTTTACAAATCCATACTATCCTTGTTTAATCTCTGTCCTTCCAAATTCAGATTAATCCTTTCCCTCAGAACTATTCGCAATAAATTCCCTATGAATGCTAGACTCAAGGTTTTGTAATTACCTGAGCTAGCCTTAATAGCTTTCTTGAACAAAAGTACTACATCTGCTGTTCTCCGACTCCTTGCATAGTCCTGGCAGACTTCGGTTTCTCCTCCACCCGCCTGTCCACCCACCATTTTCATTCCTTAGCTTGCACCACAATGGACCCACATCCACCTCGCCTGCCTACACTCCCCTCTTCATTCTGACCCGTTCACCTGCATCTCATTCCTGGCTTTACTTTGCCCTGCCACCTCCACCTGTTGTGATCCTGCTCTCCAGACAATAAACAAATAGACAATAGGCGCAGGAGCCAGCACCGCCATTCAATGTGATCATGGCTGATCATCCACAATCAGTACCCCGTTCCTGCCTTCTCCCCATATCCCTTGACTCCGCTATCTTTAAGAGCCCTATCTAGCTCTCTCTTGAAAGTGTCCAGAGAACCGGCCTCCACTGCCTTCTGAGGCAGAGAATTCCACAGACTCACAACTCTCTGTGTGAAAAAGGTTTTCCTCATCTCCGTTCTAAATGGCTTACCCCCTATTCTTAACCTGAGGCCCCTAGTTTTGGACTCCCCCAAACATCGGGAACGTTTCCTGCCTCTAGCGTGTCCAAACCATGAATAATCTTATATGTTTCAATAAGATATCCTCTCATCCTTCTAAACTCCAGAGTATACAAGCCCAACTGCTCCATTCTATCAACACATAACAGTCCCGCCATCCCGGGAATTAACCTGATGAACCTACGCTGCATTCCCGCAGCAGAAATGTAGAAAGGTTCATTGTTTGCTGAGAGGAAGGTGACAAGGAGGCACACAATCAGTAAACTAGAGTGAAACTAGTCGGAAAACTAGGGTGGGGGAGGATCGGAGAGGTACAGAAGTGTGAAAACGCACACCTCCAGATTCAGGGACAGTTTCATCCCAGTTGTTATCAGGCAACTGAACCATCCTACCACAACCAGAGAGCAGTGCTGAACTACTATCTACCTCTTTGGTGACCCTCGGACTATCCTTGATCGGACTTTGCTGGTTTACCTTGCACTAAACATTATTCCCTTATCATGTATCTATATATTGCAAATGGCTCGATTAGAGTCATAGAGTGAGACAGTGTGGAAACAGGCCCTACGGCCCACATCGGCCAACATGTCCCAGATACACTAGTCCCACCTGCCTGCGCTTGGTCCATATCCCTCCAAACCTGTCCTATCCATGTACCTGTCTAACTGTTTCTTAAATGTTGGGATAGTCCCAGCCTCCTCTGGCAGCTTGTTCCATGCACCCACCACCCTGTATGTGAAAAAGTTACTTCTCAGATTCCTATTAAATCTTTTTCCCTTCACCTTAAACCCATGTCCTCTGGTCCCAGCTTGCTCGACCTCTCCCTATAGCTCTCACCCTCTAGTCCTGGCAACATCCTCATAATTGTAATCCTGGATAGTCTTTCTGCTGACTGGATAGCACGAAACAAAAAGGTTTACACTGTACCTCAGTGTAATACTGACAATAAACTAAACTGTACTAACACATTCCTTTTCTCCAGAGCTGCTTGCCTGTCCTGCTGAGTTACTCTAGCCTTTTGTGTCCACCTTTGGTTTAAACCAGCATCTGTAGTTCTTTCGTACACTTTGCTACACAGACAATAGGTGCAGGAGTAGGCCATTCGGCCTTTCGAGCCAGCACCGCCATTCAATGTGATCATGGGTGATCATCCACAATCAGTACCCCGTTCCTGCCTTCTCCCCATATCCCTTAATTCTGCTCGCCCTAAGAGCTCTATCTAACTTTATGTTCCCGTTTCACGCATCTTTATTGTGTTTTAAGACTGTTGTGTCACCAATGCCTTCTCTCCAGGGCTGCTTGCCTGTCCCGCTGAGTTACTCCAGCATTTTGTGTCTACCTTCAATGATCTGCAGTTCCTTCATACACTATTGATTCGTAAACTACCCTGGACTTTCCACTTGTCACTTTAATGTCATGTTTCACGCATCTTGTTGTGGTTTAAGACTGTTGTGTCGCCCATTCCTTCTCTCCAGGGCTGCTTGCCTGTCCCGGCTGAGTTATTGTGTGAGAATGTCATTGTTCTATCTGGGACATATGACAATAAAACACTCTTGTCCACCTTGGGTTTAAAGCAGCACCTGCAGTTCTTTCTGATACAGGCACCTGTCGTGTCGGGGGCGCGCACGCACGCACGCACGCCCGCCCGGCCCCGCCCCTTCCCCCGCCAGCCAGCGGCGTGCGCGTCCCCGCGGCGCATGCGCACGGACCTCCCGCTTACCCGCTCCTCCTTCCACAGCGGCAAGAGGAGGCGCGCCTCCACCGGGGCCCTCTCCCGCCCGCCGCTCCCCAGCCGCTCTCTCGCCGCTCCCAGCCCCGGTCGGCACCTCGGCCTGCCCGCCCCGTCGGACGGAGGAGCGAAACGGAGCTCCGGGAGGCTTGGCGGGCGTCTCGGCCGACTTAGACTCCACCATCAAACATGGCGCCCGCGTCTCTCCGCCAGCCCCCTCTCTGCCTTCGCCGGAAGTCCCCTCTCCGCCGGATGTCCCGCCCCCCGGCGGCTCCCGCTGAGTGACATCCGCTCCGGCCAATCAGTGAGGAGTAGGACAGGGGGCGGGTTCATTCCCGCCGGCTGTGATTGATGGGCCCGCCTCCAGCTGTGTGCATCTCTTAAAGGGACAGGCACCTCCTCATTGACACAACAGCTGGATTCAGTCTCTTAATGAGAAGAGTCGAGTCAAGAGTTTCATAGTGTGTTCCAGATCGAACAATGACATTCTCACTTGCTGCAGCACAACACAATATGGAAACATAGTACACTGTAAACAATTTAATAAACAAGAGAAAAAAAAGTTCAGTATATGGATTAATGAATGAATGAATAGGTTTATTGGCCAAGTATTCACATACAAGGAATTTGCCTTGGTGCTCTGCTTGCAAGTGACAACATGACATACAGTGACAGTTAGGAATGACACATAAAACATTAAACATTAATAATTAAACATTAACCATATAACCATATAACAATTACAGCACGGAAACAGGCCATCTCGGCCCTTCTAGTCCATGCCGAACACTTATTCTCCCCTAGTCCCATCTACCTGCACTCAGATCATAACCCTCCATTCCTTTCCCGTCCATATACCTATCCAATTTATTTTTAAATGATAAAATCGAACCTGCCTCCACCACTTCCACTGGAAGCTCATTACCGATTAAACATGCGAATTAAATAAAATACCAGATCAAAAGGAGGCTACAGATTTTTGGTTATTGAGTAGAGCTACTACTTGTGGAAAAAAGCTGTTTTTATGTCTGACTCGACTTTATAAAAGAGTCTGAAGAAGGGTTTCGGCCCAAAACGTTGCCTATTTCCTTCGCTCCATAGATGCTGCTGAACCCGCTGAGTTTCTCCAGCATTTTTGTGTACCTTCGATTTTCCAGCATCTGCAGTTCCTTCTTTAACACAAGAGAGTTTCATTGTCGTGTGTCCCAGATAGAACCATGACATTCTCATTTGCTGCAGCACAACACAATATGGAAACATAGTACACCATTAACAATATAATAAACGAGAGAAATATAATAACTATAATAAACGAGTGTGTATATATACACACATACTCACAAGTACACACATATACCCAAATAACTTGGTTTCCACAGCCTTCTATGGCAGTGAATTCCACAGATTCACCATCCTCTGACTAAAGAAATTCCTCATCTCCTTTCTACAGGTGCGCCCTTTTGTTCTGAGGCTGTTTTACTTTAGTTTGTGGATACAACATGGAAATAGGCCCTTCCGGCCCACCAAATCCGTGCCGACCAACGATCTCCTACACACAAGGGACAATTTACAATTTTTACAGAAGCCAATCAACCTACAAACCTGCACGTCTTTGGGGTGGGAGAAAACTGGAGCACCCGGAGAAAACCCACGCGGTCAGGGGGAGAACGTACAAACTCCATACAGACAGCACCCGTAGTCAGGATCAAATCCGGGTCTCTGGCGCTGTGAGGCAGCAACTCTACCCGCTGCGCTGCCCCAATTTTGAGGCGGTAGAGGTTGTAGGTTTGTTTGGGAGATGCACATGGAGTAGCCCCAGGCAAATAACTGGTGTATTTTTGTCAACAGTGTCATCGGTGGATGGAATTAGAGTGGTGGACAGGTCACTTAAGTAACAGATAGCACCCTGTTCTTAAAGTAAAGACGCATAATGAAATAGAACAACTTCTTGAATATGGAGCGAAGGAATAGGCGACATTTTGGGTCGAGACCCTTCTTCAGACTGATGTCGGGGGGGGGGGCAGGAAAAAGAAAAGGCGGAGACAGTGGGCTATGGGAGAGCTGGGAAGGGGAGGGGAAGGAGGGAGAAAGCAAGGACTGGCTGTGGGAGATTGTGCCTTTGGAATTCATCCAGGAAAATGGAGCGTATTCACTTATGCTTCCGACATGCCTTGTAGATGGCAAAGAAGGCATGTCTCTCACTGCAGAATGTCCAGCCTCTGACCTGTTCTCGTAGCCACAGCGTTTATGGCTGATCCTATTGAGCTTCTAGTCATCGGTGACCCCCCCCACCCCGGGTGATGTTAACCCCGGGTGATTGCTCCTGTTTTGAGTGCTTTTAATGTCTTTTAATTTTTACTGTTTTATAGTCCTTCGTTTTACGGTTTTTAATGGTTTGTAATAATTTCTCATGTACAGCACTTTGTGGCAACTGCAGTTGTATAAAGTGCTTTATAAATAAAGTTATTATTATTATTATTAACAGGGAGGGGACACATCACGCTTAAAGCTATTGAAGGTGGTCGTCAGAACGTCTCCTGTGTAGATTGAATCTTTTGCAGCACCAATGTTCTGGCCACGCAACACTCCACCCCTCCCCCATGCCCAAATGTTGTGTAGGACTGACACCTTGAGGCCATGGGCTGCTTCATTCGCTGCAGAAATGTGAATAGAACGGAGCGTTGTGTACTCACCAGCACACACCCCTCTCCTGTATGCAGGATAAAAGCGGCACAACTGGTAGTCAGGAGGGTGAAGGCTGCTTTTGGTACATTGGCACTGACCTTTCTGTCCTGGGTCTCCTCCATTGTCAGAGTGAGGCCCAGCACAAATTGGAGGAATAGCATCTCATATTTAACTTGGGCAGCTTACACCCCAGTGGTATGAACATTGACTTCTCTAACTTTCAAGTAACCCTTGCTTTCCCTCTCTCCATCCCCTCTTCAATAACCAAAAATATCTGTAGCCTCCTTTTTGCTCTGGTATTTAACTTAATTCACCATGTTTAATCAATAATGTTTAATGTTTTATGTGTCATTCCTAACTGTCACTGTATGCAGGGCTGCCAACATTGGGTGAGAGTTGAGAGTGAGAAATTGCGAGGGAGCATAGCGACCGAGGGAGGGGGGTGTCCTCCTCCCCACGGTAGGGAGCTCGCATGTTTGGCTGAAACTGTGCAATCTGGTGCATACTTTAGCGTGTCTTTTAACTTACACTTGAATGCAACATTTATGCTTTAAATTGGATTAGGTATGAATAAGGTTAGGCTAAATTACATTTCCTAATTACATTCCACAGTAGAGCGTTTCCCTCCCCCCCCCCCCCCCAGGAATGCGGGCCTGCGCAGGTGCTGTGTCCAGCTGCAGTTTAGGGGAGGTGAGGGTCAGTGACCCGTGGGTCGTGCATCGGAGTGGAGCCTTAGCCCAGAATTCATCCTCGCGGCTCCGGGAGGCGGCACCGACACCCCCACTCACCCGGTCCACTCTGGCCCCAGCCGGGGTTAAAACTCCATGAGGTGTGGACAGAACGGCCGCCGGACACAGAGCGCCGGAGGTGAGGGTGGGAGTTGTGAACATCGGGGGGGTCGGGGGGGTTGGTCGGTGCTGGGACCACCGCCGTGTCTCACCTATCACACCATCTGCATGGGAGAAACGAAACTACGTTTCATTCCTCCCAAATCATCCCGCGGCCCAGTAGTTTGACAGCCCTGCTTTAAACCAATGCCCTCTAGTTCTTGAATCACATATCCCAGGAAAAAGACTATGCATTCACCTTATATATTCCCCTCATGGTGTTTACTCACCTATAATAGCAATGTTACAAAAATTTTAATTTAAAAATCAAGTCTGCAATTTATCCCATCAGATAAAGCATAAAAATAAGTTTAATTTGATACCTAATTCACTTTCATATCATCAGTATTAAAAAAGTTATGGCCATTTTCATACTCAGAAATTAGCATCTTGTTCCCTATTGCTTTTCCATTGACTTAACACAAAAGCTGTGATCGAGGACAGTCAAAAGTCCATAACTTTCTTAGAAAATTAAGAGAACTGAATGAAATTTTCAGTTATTATAGATTGAAGCATTCTGAAACAAATATAAAACATCTTACTTGGATGACTGAAATTAAAGCATATAATTAGTTAATTACCTAATTGTAGTCAATTACAAAATTGACCGTTGTGACGGAAATAGTAATAAACACCCAGACTGCCTTGAAAATTCAAAAATGTGATATTCTCAAGATCAGAACTTTAATATTATTGTATTATATGCTGTAAGTCCGTAACAGATAGGTAAATAAATTACAATTTCTAGCAATAGACCAAGTCTTTATGGAGAAGATCAGTTGCTAGCTGGTACATTGGCATATCATAATCAGTAGCATCATCATACTCCTCAGATTGTAACCAATAAGCAACTCCTTGTACACCTTGTTTGTCCTCAACTTTTCAATTTTGGCATTGTAAACTACAAGTTTTTGCTCTTCAAACCACGCATGACACGCCTTTCTGCCCACTACTTTCCCATTAACAATGTCCTGTAGATTCCATTTCTTAAGAAAAGGATATATTTTTTAAATAGCCTAAGTATCCAAATAACAAACTAATCCCATTCACACAAGAATTCACAATATAACATGATTTTTAAATCTCACTGTCATGAATTTATATGCCAGATGGAAGGAATTTAATGTTTAATTCCCATAAATTAATCTAGAAACATCCACTCAATATAATTAAAATTATTATTTTTTTGCACAATACATGGAACTAAAACTGATATTAAGTATAAAAATATTGACTATGGATAAATAACACAAAATATAGACGATTTAGATGCTCTAATGACATGATTGTCCAAAAAAAGAGCATTTAAATCATTTTGCGAGTGTTTTTTTTTCTGGAATGCGATCGATTGGAACGTTGCATTTGCGGTGAATTTGAACCCCATATCGGCAGGAAAGACAATGCCGAATCGTATGGGCCCAAATCACATTTTTCGCAACGTAAAATTAGATTAAAGCCATCCCAAGAAGCAAGACTATATGTAAAATAAACGACTTACCCTTTGTTTTGTCCCTTTCTTGTGATCCGTCACATTGTAGGCGTTGAGGGCGTTAGAAGTCGCTTTTTATTTTAATCTAATTATTAAATTGTCTCGCGATTTTTAAAAAAAAAACGGGAACGAAAGTCCGATCGATTTTTCTTCAGCAGCCAGCAGCAGCCCAAGGAAATCCGCCTCCGACAGGCAGTAGAAAACTGGATTTTTAATCCCTCCCGCCCCCCCCCCCACTAAAAGGCGTCAAAGTCGCGCACACAGCCAGTCGCAGAACTGCAGCGCCGCTGAAGGTAAGTTTTGTAGCATCGCTACTTATAAAACAATTTTCGCTTTATTTTGAACTTCCAGCACCTGCAGATTTTTGAGCGTGAGAAATTTGTGATCAGCATGAGAACGTGAGAATTTTGTGAAATGCGTGACTCTCATGCTCAATGCGTGAGAGTTGGCAGCCCTGCTGTATGTCATGTTGTCACTTGCGGGCGGAGCACCAAGGCAAATTCCTTGTATGTGAATACTTGGCCAATAAACTTATTCATTCATTCATTCAAACTTATTCATTCATTCATTCCTAGTTCTCCAACCAGTCAGACTGTCCCTGACTACATTTTATCTGTTTGCTTTGTTGTTACCTTCTCCCATCTAACAACGATCTATTCTACATTTCCTTGATCTCCATCCCCTTTGATGTCTTCTTCTCACAACTTACACTTCCGTATCTCTGGAGAACATGGATAGGTGATGAGGGTTACTCCAGCGCTTTGTGCAGAAGGGTCCTGACCCGAACAATCCCCTCCCCATGTTCTCCAGAGATGCTGCTAGACCCCGCTGAGTTATTTCAGCACTTGTGTCTTGTTTATTGTAAACTGGCATCCGCAGTTCCTCGTTTCTGCTTGATTTGATTGGAAGACAGAAAATACAGCACGGAAACAGGCCCGTCGGACCCAGAACCAGAGGGCACAAATTTAAAGTGAGGGGAAACCCGAGGAGTGGATGAGAAAGTGGGATAACACGGAACAAGTGTGAACGGGTGACCGATGGTCAGCGCAGTCTCAGTGGGCCGATGAGCCTGTTTTCATGCTGTATCTCTTAAGCCAGGGGTCGGCAACCTACGGCACCCCGGGCCGAATGCGGCCCGTAACCCGAAATCATCCGGCCCGCAGGCATATTTTTTTCCCGTAATCATCCGGCCCGCAGACTTCCTTCATCTCCGGTACCTCCCGGGCTCGTGGCCGCGGCGCCCAGCCACGGTGACGCAAGTTCTGGCTGTACCACATCCTGCGCAAAGCCGCCGGCACAGCCGCGCACCTGCTGTGTCTGGGCTTCACTGTCGGGATCGGGGTTGTCAATGGGCCGGGGACGAGTGAGTGTGACTATTTGAGCCACTGCCAAGGCAATGGTCCGTAGGGTGCGCCATGTTGGTGAGCGCCCGTAACTAGGGGCCAGTGCTCCGGGTGACGTCCTCGAAGGGCCGGGATCTATGTAAACACATCATTTGATGCCTGCCATCCGGGGCGGGATCCACGTGTACACGTGATAGATGTGGCCCGCCATCCGCTCACAGACATGCGACCCGGCCCCTATGCAGAACAAGGTTGCCGACCCTTGTCTTAAGCAAAACTGAAATCAATAGGTCTTTGTTGGTTGCGTCTGAAAAGATTCAGAGCAAAGCTGTGTAAATGGACACGAGAGACCATAAGTAACAGAAAACATCCTGTTCTTAAGTAAAGACAAATCATGAAATAGAACGACTTCCTGAATATGGACACGAAACATCAGGTTTAAAACAAAACCCACAGTGAAGCAGTTTTTAGGCTGAATTTCCTTCATTTTATTATTTTTCTATGAATGTTTCATCTCAAATGCCGCATAGCGACAATTCTGAAAGTCAGATACAATAAAGCTTTGTTTGTGGAACTGTGAGCAACTCACAGATCCATTCTCCCACCCAGATCTGTGGTCACATCAGCACCAGACATGATCATCATTGCTTCAAACATCTCATTTTTCACCAAAAATCAAAGAGCCAGCAGGGAATTTCAAAGGAAGATAGACACGAAAAGCTGGAGTAACTCTGGAGAAAAGGAGTAGGCGATGTGTCGGCTTGGAACCCTTCTTCAGTCTGGCAGCATCTCCGCCTTCGGCTTCCGACCCCAAACGCCAGCCACTTCTGGAGATGCTGCGTGACTCGCTGAGTTACTCCAGCATCCTCTGTCTATCTTCGGTGTCAACTAGCAACTGCAGTTCCTTGCAGAAAAGGAATAGGTGACGTTTCGGGTTGAGACCCTTCTTCAGGGCGGATGAGCTCCTAGCGAGCCAACGGCCATCGACACTTCAGTAGAAGTTGCGATCACTGTCGTACACAGCATTGTTGATGCTGCTTTCAACGATGATGATGATGATTCAGACCCGACCCAAAACGTCACCTATTCCTTTCCTCCATAAATGCTGCCTGAGTTACTCCAGCACATTGTGTCTATCTTCGGTGTAAACCAACATCTGCAGTTCCTTCCTACACACAGATTCCTCCAAGGTCATTCACTCTGAAGATCTCCTACATGACTATCATTCAAACAGGGAGATGCAGGAATATGTGGAGGATGCAGATCTCACAAGTAATCTTTTAAAAAGCTTCAAAACTCAACGACTTGGGTTCCCTCTCTGACTTTGCGGGTCAGGTCGGTAGCAGTAGCCACAAGTGGTAGCCCACTGTCGCCACTCTGGTGCCAACGGGGGTCTTGGCGAGGGTGCGTACGATCCAGACGGGGCCGTTCCTCAGTCAGATTCACCCACATCACTGCCGCCATCCACCTCATCGTTCATCTTCTGCAAGACCAAGGAGACGGATACAAAATCAACATGGCACGGAGACAGCAGAGAGTCAGAGTGATACAGCATGGAAACAGGCCCTTCTGCCCAACTTGCCCGTACCGGCCAACATGTGCCATCTACACTAGTCCCACTAGCCTGCATTTTGCACATATATATCCCCTCTCTTAGGCCCCCTTCGGTCATGGCTGACCATGGGTGTTTCCAGGGTGTTATTCCCTATGTGGAGGACGCCTGTGTGTGACTTTGTTTAACGTGGGGAGACTGGTGCACAGACAGCCACCCCACGGTCCTTGACAGATCTGGGTCAGGATCCAGTGGCATGGAGTCCAAGACGACCGGAGACCCTGTTCTGCTGCAGCTTTCATCCGCCTTTGTGACACTCCACTAAAGTCAGCCATCGTCCTCCGCCTGTTCCACCGTTGAGATCTTGGTTGGATTGCTCTTTGTCAGAGACCTCCCCCTCGACCTTACCGCCATGGTTGGCCCTACCAGGAGCATAGCTCCAGAAGGTATCCCTCTAAACCTGGCCTATCTATGTACCAGTCTAAGTGTTTCTTAAATGTTGCACTAGTCCCTGTCTAAACGACCTCCTCCGTCAGCTCGTTCCATACACCCACCAACCTTTGTATGAAACCGTTTCCCCTCAGGTTCCTATTAAACCCCCCCCACATTAAACCAATGTCCTTTGGTTGTTAATTCAATTAGGAAACGGCAATGCTTTTTTTTTAGAGATACAGCAGGGAACAGTCCCTTCAGCCCATCGTGCCGACACTGACCATTGATCACCCATGCGCACTAGTTCTATAAAACTTCAAGATCCTCCTCCATGTCTACAAAGCCCTCAATGGGCTGGCCCCCACCTACATAAAAAGTCTTCTCACCCACCACTCCACCTCCAGGCCCCTCAGATCGGCCGACTTGGGGTTGCTGAATATCCCACGGTCTAGGCATAAGCTCAGGGGCGACCGCGCCTTTGCAGTTGCAGCTGTGGAACTAGACTGTGGAACAGCATCTCCTTTCCCATCAGAACTGCCCCCTCCATCGACTCTTTTAAGTCAAGACTAAAGACTTATCTATACTCCCAAGCCTTTCCTGACGTCTCTGAGTGAGGGCTACATGTATATATGTATGTAGTTTGTTTTGTTTATGCTATTCTTATAACAAATGTAAAGCACTTTGGCCAACGAGAGTTGTTTTTTAAACGTGTCTATATAAATAAATGTGACTTGAATTGACTTGAAAAAGACACAATGTGCTGGAGTAACCAGCAGATCAGGCAGCATCCCCAGAGAACATAGATAGAAGAGTCCCATATTGAAACGTCACCTATCCACTCTCTCCGAAGCTCTCCTGCTTCACCAGAGATGCTGCCTGACCTGCACTTTTGTGACTTTTTTTCTTTGTAAACCAGCACCTGCAGTTCCTTGTACAGCCACACTAGTTCTATGTTATCCCACTTTCTAATCCACTCCCTACACACTAGGAAGCAAATGACAGCGGGCCGATTAACCTGCAAGCCCGCAAGTCTTTGGGCTGTGGGAGGAAATCGGAGCGTTTGGAGGATTTTATTTATTTCATCCTAAGTTTTTAAAAAATCTATTCCCACACCATGCATTAATAATCCAAGTTTTTAAACCAGAATTTTGAATCAAACTCTACAGTCAAAGGCAGTGGTGGAAATGGACTGAAACAAGGCTTGATTCGCAAGGGTGTCAAAGTTTGGATCCTCACTACAGGTGCTGTCTGTGTGAAGTTAGCACGTTCTCCGTGACCACATGGGTTTTCTCCGGGTGCCCGGGTTTCCTCCCACGTCCAAAAGACATTTGTAGGTTAATTGATTAAAAAAATGTATTTGTCCCTCATGTGTAAGATAGACAATAGATGCAGGAGTAGGACATTCGGCCCTTCGAGCCAGCATCGCCATTCAATGTGATCATGGCTGATCATCCACAATCAGTACCCCGTTCCTGCCTTCTCCCCATATCCCCTGACTCCACTATCTTTAAGAGCTCTATCCAGCTCTCTCATGAAAGTATCCAGAGAACTGGCCGCCACCGGCCTCTGAGGCAGAGAATTCCAGACTCACAACTCTCTGTGAGAAAAGTGTTTCCTCGCCTCCGTTCTAAATGGCTTACTCCTTATTCTTAAACTGTGGCCCCTGGTTCTGGACTCCCTTCCTCAGAAGGTGGTGGAGGCCGGTTCTCTGGATACTTTCAAGAGAGAGCTAGATAGGGCTCTTAAAGATAGCGGAGTCAAGGGATATGGGGAAAAGGCAGGAACGGGGTACTGATTGGGTGCTGTTTCGAAGGGCCGAATGGCCTACTCCTGCACCTATTGTCTATTGTCTCTGGGTGAAGTGTTTGCTCAAGGACTTACCTTGGAGTTGTTGTCCGTTAGCTGGATGCCTGAGGCTGTGGCAGTGAAGTCGTGAATAGGAAGGGTGTTGAGCCAGTTGGCCATTGACTGTTCCTCCCGCTCCGTGGTGACGATGGTGGGGTAGATGTGATCTTCTTTGAAGGCGGCCCTTTGTGGTTCCAAGTCGGTCCACTCCAGGGCCTGGTGGACCCCGTCGCTGCCGAAGCGCTGGTTGTACTTCTCGAAGTGGACGGTGTCCAACACCAGCCCCAGGCCCGGGGCCTTGGGGACGTCCACCTTCTCCTCGCCCCAGCTCTGCTCCAGGATGGCCTCCGGAGCGTAACCCCTCACCACAGCGATCACCAGGCCGATCATCTTCCTGATCTGGTGCATCATGAAACTCTGCCCCTTCACCTTCAGCACGGCAAACTCCACGTCCTGCCGCACAAAGGGGGCTTCGCAGAACATCTCCATGATATAGCGCTTGGCGCTGGGGTCTCTCGGCCCCTTCCCAGACGTGAAGTTGTGGAAGTTGTGGGTGCCTTTGTAGCAGCCCAGCAGCTTGTTGACTCGGCCCAGAGCGCCGGCACTCAGACGGAACGTCTCGGGCCCAGCCCCCTCATCCTTGTGGCCAAGCGCAAAGGTGGGCAGCATGTAGAAGTAGGTGCGGGCATCACATGTGTTCTTGGAGTTGAACCGCCCTGTCACACGCCTCAGCCCTGGGGGGGAGTGGGGAGAGAGAGCAATGAACCACAGAGGAACAAACCCACTCACACTACCTGCTGCCATGAGCCTCGGCTGAGACAAGGGCGACACGGTAGAGTTGCTGCCTCACAGCGCAAGAGGCCCGGGTTCGATCCCGACTACGGGTCAAGTCAAGTCAAGTCACATTTATTTATATAGCACATTTAAAAAACAACTCTCGTTGGCCAAAGAGCTTTACATTGGTATAAGAATAGTATAACAAACAGTGGTTCATAGATTAAATACAAGCATCACTACATGTGCTGTCTGTACGGAGTATATACGTTCTCCCCCTGACCGAGTGGGTTTTCCTCAGAGATCTTCGGTTTCCACCCACACTCCAGACATGCAGGTTTGTAGGTTAATTGGCTTGGTGTAAATGTAAAATTGTCCCCAGTGTATGTGTAGGGTAGTGCTAGTGTGCGGGGATCGCTGGTCGGTGCGCTGTATCTCTAAACTAAACTAAGTGGTCTCCACATCACTTCAACACATGAAAGGATTGCAGAAGCAACACAGGCTGATACGTGGACACAAGGAACAGCAGATGCGTGCAAATCTTACCTGCAAGAAGGAACTGCAGTTGCTGGGAACTGAGACCCCTCTCAGTCTGAAGAAGCCTGCAGAAAGGTCTCAACCCAAAACGTCACCTATTCCTTTTCTCCAGAGATGCTGCCTGAACCGCTGAGTTACTCCAGCAATTTGTGTTTATCTTCGGTAGAACAGAAAGTGCTGGAGTTCATAGGTTAATTGGCCTCAGTGCAGAGAAGATTCATGAGGCTGTTGCCAGGACTCGAGGGCCTGAGCTATAGGGAGGGGTTGGGCAGGCTAGGACTTTATTCCTTGGAGCGCAGGAGGATGAAGGGTGATCTTATAGAGGTGTATAAGATCATGAGGATAATGGATAGGGTGAAAGCACAAGAGTTTTTACCCAGGGTAGGGGAATCAAGAACCAGAGGAAATCGGTTTAAGGTGAGAGGGGAATGATTTTCGGGCAACTTTTCCCACATGGATGGTGATTGTATGAGACAAGGTGCCAGAGGAGGTAGTTGGAGCAGGGACTATAACATTATTTAGAAGACTCTTGGATAGGAAATATTCCAAATACCCACCATGAATTCATAGTGTCATACAGCAGGAAAACAGGCCACTTGGCCCGACTCATCCATGCCGACCATCTACGCTAGTCCCACCAGCCCCGATTTGGCCCATATCCCTGTCAACATTTCCTGTCTGTGTACCTGGAGGGTCTTGCCTCGATGATCGGCATGGACCGGTTGGGATTTACGGGCCTGTCCCACTTAGGCGATTTATTTAGGCAAGTACAGGCGACTAGTTTGTCGCCACATGTCCGCCGGGAGTCAACTTCTGAGTCGCGCAAAAAGTCGTAGCGTCTTTCTGGTCGCCCCTAAATTTTCAACATGTTGAAAACATTTTCTGCGACCGTGGGTTTGACTTCTCCTGACGTAGGTGCTGTTGGAGGTTGTCGCTAGGATGACGTAGGTTGTCGCCGGTTTTTCAGCGACCTGCTACGACTATGACAGTCGCCAAGTGGGACAGGCCCATTAGGGTCTGTTTCCCTGCTATAGGTCTCTACAACAAATTGACAACAGTATCCTCAGCCACCCTGACCCAAAGAGGGGCTCCAACAGCTGCCCAGCTGCAGATGGTGAAGCAGCTGTTCCCCTTCCACAGCTGGATCAGCCACACCTGCACAGGGGTAACATTTAAGGCGAGAGGGAAAAGATTTTAGGTGTGTTGGGTCTCATGGGATGTAAGTGGAGTAACTGGGCTAAGGGGATTGCATTAATAGACAATAGGTGCAAGGAGTAGGCCATTCAGCCCTTCGAGCCAGCATACCTAATACTTTAATGCTGGGCGGCAGGTTTTCGTTGACCTTCTCCACAAGGTTGTCGATGAGCCAGAGTTTCAGCGAGACAATCTGACCAGCAGCCGATACACCCTGTAAACAAAAGGAGACAGGAGACTGGGTTCATAATTCTGGGATCAGAATTAGGCCCTTCGACCCATCACGGCCACTCGTCCATTCAATCATGGCTGATCTATATCTCCCTCCCAACCCCATTCTTCCCATAACCCCCGACACCCATCCAAATCAAGAATCTATCCATCTCTGCCTTAAAAATATCCCACTGACATGGTGTCCACAGCCTTCTGTGGCAATGAATTCCACAGATTCACCACCCAGCTGGGTTTATCAATCAGCAGCCATTTAGAACGGAGACGAGTAAACACTTTTTCACTCACAGACTTGTGAGATCTGTGGAATTCTCTGCCTCAGGGGGCAGTGGAGGCCGGTTCTCTGGATACTTTCAAGAGAGAGTTATATAGGGCTCTTAAAGATAGCGGAGTCCGGGGATATGGGGAGAAGGCAGGAACGGGGTACTGATTGTGGATGATCATTCATAATCACATTGAATGGCGGTGCTGGCTCGAAGGGCCGAATGGCCTACTCCTGCACCTATTGTCTATTAATGCAATCCCCTTAGCCCAGTTACTCCACTTACATCCCCGACATCCCATGCGACCCAACACACTCCCAACCAGGGCCTTGGCTGAAATTTGCACCCACATCTCACTGTGGCGGCACGGTGGCGCAGCGGTAAAGCTGCTGCCTCACAGCGCCAGAGACCCTGGTTCCATTCTGACTACGGGTGCTGTCTGTACGGAGTTTGTACGTTGTCCCCGTGACCGCATGGGTTTTCTCCGGGTGCTCCGGTTTCCACCCACATACCAAAGACGTGCAGGTTTGTAGGTTAATTGGCTTTGGTAAAATTATAAATTGATCCTAATGTGTGTAGGATAGTGCTAGTGTGTGGGGTGATCATTGGTCTGCGCGAACATGGTGGGTTGAAGGACCTGTTTCCATGATGTACTGTATCTCTAAAAATCTTAAAAGTAAAAAAATCCTCAACATCCCACGTGACCCTGCAGACTCCCCGCCAGGTGAAATGATCTCCCACATCTTTATTCCACTTCACGAAGTTGTAGGTAATCTGTTGCAGACTGACTGGAATACAATGGACAATATGTGCAGGAGTAGGCCATTCAGCCCTTCGAGCCAGCATCGCCATTCAATGATCATGGCTGATCATCCCCAATTAGTACCCCGTTCCTGCCTTCTCCCCATATCCCCTGACTCCGCTATCTTTAAGAGCCCTATCTAGCCCTCTCTTGAAAGTATCCAGAGAACCAGCCTCCACCGCCCTCTGAGGCAGAGAATTCCATAGACTCACAACTCTCTGTGAGAAAAAGTGTTTCCTCGTCTCCGTTCATGAGCACTGGAATACTCAACAGGTCAGGCATATTGGGCGGTGAAGACCAGTAACTACAAACACTAAATGAGAAACAGAAACTAGAATTTAGGCGATTGAGAGGGAATCTTATAGAAACGTACAAAATTCTTATGGGGTTGGACAGGCTAGATGCAGGAAGATTGTTCCCGATGTTGGGGAAGTCCAGGACAAGGGGTCACAGCTTAAGGATAAGGGGGAAATCCCTTTAAGACCGAGATGAGGAAAAACTTTTTCACACAGAGAGTGGTGAATCTCTGGAACTCTCTGCCACAGAGGGTAGTTGAGGCCAGTTCATTGGCTATATTTAAGAGGGAGTTAGATGTGGCCCTTGTGGCTAAAGGGATCAGGGGGTATGGAGAGAAGGCAGGTACGGGATACTGAGTTGGATGATCAGCCATGATCATATTGAATGGCGGTGCAGGCTCGAAGGGCCGAATGGCCTACTCCTGCACCTATTTTCAAAATTCAAAATACGTTTAGAATAACAGCATGGAAACAGGCCCTTTGGCCCATCGAGTCCACGCCGACCAGCGATCACTCACACAATGGTTCTGTCCTACATACTCAGGGCAATTTACAGAAGCCAATTAACCTACAAACATACGCGGCTTCGGAGTGTGGGAGGAAACTGGAGCACCCGGAGAAATCCCACGCGGTCACGGGGAGAACGTACAAACTCCGTACTGACAGCACCCGAGGTCAGGATCAAACTTGGGTCTCTGGCGATGTGAAGCAGCAATTCTTCCCGCTACGCCACCGTGTCGCCCTAAATGAATGAATGTTACACGCAGTACCTTGTCAGTCCTTGCACTTCTCTGGAAGGACATCTTCCGCATCTCATTGCCGTGGTTCTCCGGTATACAGCCGGCCCCCACCAGCGCTGATACCAACTCATCC